>CM061748.1:335026125-335330890 GCA_030979885.1 Lolium multiflorum
CTTCGCGCTGGCGGACGGGTGCACGTTGTCACAGCCTCAGACGGCCATAATCGCATGTCCCGGCTGCCCTGCTATAGTTTGGCAAATTAAATGGAGCCAAAAACGAGCTGAGCCGCGTGGCGTCATTTTATGTGTCCTAGTAACCACTTCAAAAGACGGAATTGGGATACGGCAATTATCTTGAAAACCCCTTCACGAATAGGGCTATCACGTCCGGAGTTCTATGGCTTTTAGGGGAAATGAGTAGGAAACGGCCTGTTTCACCACATAGTTTGTCGGAACGAGGCCATATTTGGCAGCGTGCACCTTAGGATGGGAAGCAAGGCCCCTGTCGCGGATTTCCAATCCGAACCACGGGCGACGGTTTTTCCATTTTCGGGGTGCCGGAAGGGCTTTTTTTGTGAAGGAGCTACATGGTGCGCATTTTAGTATTGCGCGAGACCTCCGCGCAGCAAGATACTCTACGCACCACCTATCACATGCCGTATGCGCGCGGTAGCCATCTGGGAATCCCTCGCTTCCTGCGGTGTCCCGCCGAATCCGCTGAAAACTGACCGGATTTCTGGGGCCACACTTTCCTTGGCTCAATAAATGGAGGGGAAAATGTTTTTAGTCCATGACGCGTCATTTTATGTGCTAAATGTTTTCCGTTTGGCGCGTTGGCGGACGGGCACGCGCGCGCCCGGTACGGCCATACCGCATGTCCTGCGCCTGCTAAGTAAATGGCAAATTAACGAGCCAAAAATCGAGAGCGGAGCTGCGTGGCGTCATTTTATGTGTCCTAGTAACCACTTCAAAAGACGGAATTGGGATACGGCAATTATCTTGAAAAACCCTTCACGAATAGGGCTATCACGTCCGGAGTTCTATGGCTTTTAGGGGAAATGAGTAGGAAACGACCCGTTTCACCACATAGTTTGTCGGAACGAGGCCATATTTGGCACGTGCGTGCACCTTAGGATGGGAAGCAAGGCCCCTGTCGCGGATTTCCAATCCGAACCACGGGCGACGGTTTTTCCATTTTCGGGGTGCCGGAAGGGCTTTTTTTGTGAAGGAGCTACATGGTGCGCATTTTAGTATTGCGCGAGACCTCCGCGCAGCGGCAGGATACCTCCTACGCACCACCTATCACATGTCGTATGCGCGCGGTAGCCATCTGGGAATCCCTCCGGCTCCCTGCGGTGTCCCGCCGAATCCGCTGGAAACTGACCGGATTTGAACTGGGGCCACACTTTCCTTGGCTCAATAAATGGAGGGGAAAATGTTTTTAGGTCTAGGACGCGTCATTTTATGTGCTATGTTTTCCGTTTCGCGCGTTGGCGGACGGGTGCACGCGCGCGTCCGCACGGCCATACCGTTATGTCCCGTCGGCCCCGTTTTGCGTTAGCTTGGCAAATTAAACGGAGCCAAAAAAATCGAGCGGAGCCGCGTGGCGTCATTTTATGTGTCCTAGTAACCACTTCAAAAGACGGAATTGGGATACGGCAATTATCTTGAAAAACCCTTCACGAATAGGGCTATCACGTCCAGAGTTCTATGGCTTTTAGGGGAAATGAGTAGGAAACGGCCCGTTTCACCACATAGTTTGTCGGAACGAGGCCATATTTGGCACGTGCGTGCACCTTAGGATGGGAAGCAAGGCCCCTGTCGCGGATTTCCAATCCGAACCACGGGCGACGGTTTTTCCATTTTCGGGGTGCCGGAAGGGCTTTTTTGTGAAGGAGCTACATGGTGCGCATTTTAGTATTGCGCGAGACCTCCGCGCAGAGGATACCTCCTACGCACCACCTATCACATGTCGTATGCGCGCGGTAGCCATCTGGGAATCCCTCCCGCTTCCTGCGGTGTCCCGCCGAATCCGCTGGAAACTGACCGGATTTGAACTGGGGCCACACTTTCCTTGGCTCAATAAATGGAGGGGAAAATGTTTTTAGGTCTAGGACGCGTCATTTTATGTGCTAAATGTTTCCTTTTCTCGTTTCACTATGACATTTGGTGCACGCGCACGCGCCTCGGCACGGCCATACCGAAGAGAACTCTGGCGCGCTCCCGTTTTGCACAGTTGGCAAAGTAAACGAAGCCACAAAATCACGCGGAGCCGCGTGGCGTCATTTTATGTGTCCTAGTAACCACTGCAAAAGACGGAATTGGGATACGGCAATTATCTTGAAAAACCCTTCACGAACAGGGCTATCACGTCCGGAGTTCTATGGCTTTTAGGGGAAATGAGTATTGCCCTCCTGACACGCATAGTTTGTCGGAACGAGCCCATATCGGGCACGTGCGTGTGCCTTGGGACGGGAAGCAACGCCGTATGCAGATTTCCAATCCGAACCACGGGCGACGGTTTTTCCATTTTCGGGGTGCCGGAAGGGCTTTTTTTGTGAAGGAGCTACATGGTGCGCATTTTAGTATTGCGCGAGACCTCCGCGCAGCGGTAGGATACCTCCTACGCACCACCTATCACATGCCGTATGCGTGCGGTAGCCATCTGGGAATCCCTCCCGCTTCCTGCGGTGTCCCGCCGAATCCGCTGGAAACTGACCGGATTTGAACTGGGGCCACACTTTCCTTGGCTCAATAAATGGAGGGGAAAATGTTTTTAGGTCTAGGACGCGTCATTTTATGTGCTAAATGTTTTCCGTTTCGCGCGTTGGCGGACGGGTGCACGCGCGCGCCCGGTACGGCTGTCAGCATGTCCCGGCGGCCCTGCTTTTGCGCAGTTGGCAAATTAAACGGAGCCAAAAAATCGAGGAGCCGCGTGGTGTCATTTTATGTGTCCTAGTAACCACTTCAAAAGACGGAATTGGGATACGGCAATTATCTTGAAAACCCTTCACGAATAGGGCTATCACGTCCGGAGTTTTATGGCTTTTAGGGGAAATGAGTAGGAAACGGCCCGTTTCACCACATAGTTTGTTTGTCGGAATGAGGCCATATTTGGCACGTGCGTGGAACTTAGGATGGGAAGCAAGGCCCCGGTCACGGATTTCCAATCCGAACCACGGGCGACGGTTTTTCCATTTTCGGGGTGCCGGAAGGGCTTTTTTTGTGAAGGAGCTACATGGTGCGCATTTTAGTATTGCGCGAGACCTCCGCGCAGCGGCAGGATACCTCCTACGCACCACCTATCACATGCCGTATGCGCGCGGTAGCCATCTGGGAATCCCTCCCGCTTCCTGCGGTGTCCCGCCGAATCCGCTGGAAACTGACCGGATTTGAACTGGGGCCACACTTTCCTTGGCTCAATAAATGGAGGGGAAAATGTTTTTAGGTCTAGGACGCGTCATTTTATGTGCTAAATGTTTTCCGTTTCGCGCGTTGGCGGACGGGTGCACGCGCGCGCCCGGTACGGCCATACCGCATGTCCCGGCGGCCCCGTTTTGCGCAGTTGGCAAATTAAACGGAGCTAAAAAAATCGAGCGGAGCCGCGTGGCGTCATTTTATGTGTCCTAGTAACCACTTCAAAAGACGGAATTGGGATACGGAATTATCTTGAAAAACCCTTCACGAATAGGGCTATCACGTCCGGAGTTCTATGGCTTTTAGGGGAAATGAGTAGGAAACGGCCCGTTTCACCACATAGTTTGTCGGAACGAGGCCATATTTGGCACGTGCGTGCACCTTAGGATGTGAAGCAAGGCCCCTGTCGCGGATTTCCAACCCGAACCACGGGCGACGGTTTTTCCATTTTCGGGGTGCCGGAAGGGCTTTTTTTGTGAAGGAGCTACATGGTGCGCATTTTAGTATTGCGCGAGACCTCCGCGCAGCGGCAGGATACCTCCTACGCACCACCTATCACATGCCGTATGCACGCGGTAGCCATCTGGGAATCCCTCCCGCTTCCGGCGGTGTCGCCGAATCCGCTGGAAACTGACCGGATTTGAACTGGGGCCACACTTTCCTTGGCTCAATAAATGGAGGGAAAAATGTTTTTAGGTCTAGGACGCGTCATTTTATGTGCTAAATGTTTTCCGTTTCGCGCGTTGGCGGACGGGTGCACGCGCGCGCCCGGTACGGCCATACCGCATGTCCCGGCGGCCCCGTTTTGCGCAGTTGGCAAATTAAACGGAGCCAAAAAATCGAGCGGAGCCGCGTGGCGTCATTTTATGTGTCCTAGTAACCACTTCAAAAGACGGAATTGGGATACGGCAATTATCTTGAAAAACCCTTCGCGAATAGGGCTATCACGTCCGGAGTTCTATGGCTTTTAGGGGAAATGAGTAGGAAACGGCCTGTTTCACCACATAGTTTGTCGGAACGAGGCCATATTTGGCACGTGCGTGGACCTTAGGATGGGAAGCAAGGCCCCTGTCGCGGATTTCCAATCCGAACCACGGGCGACGGTTTTTCCATTTTCGGGGGCTTTTTTTTGTGAAGGAGCTACATGGTGCGCATTTTAGTATTGCGCGAGTCCTCCGCGCAGCGGTACGATACCTCCTACGCACCACCTATCACATGCCGTATGCGCGCGGTAGCCATCTGGGAATCCCTCCCGCTTCCTGCGGTGTCCCGCCGAATCCGCTGGAAACTGACCGGGAGGATTTGAACTGGGGCCACACTTTCCTTGGCTCAATAAATGGAGTGAAAAATGTTTTTAGGTCTAGGACGCATCATTTTATGTGCTAAATGTTTTCCGTTTCGCGCGTTGGCGGATGGGTGCACGCGCGCGCCCGGTACGGCCATACCGCATGTCCCGGCGGCCCCTTTTTGCGCAGTTGGCAAATTAAACGGAGCCAAAAAGTCGAGCGGAGACGACGTACATTCTAGCTAGGAGCTAGAATCCTTCACGATCGAACTGCCACGTTCGGAATCTTGATGTATATAGAATGGGATAAAGCTTGCATATGCCTTATGATAACATATAATTAGTGTGTGCAAGAGACATATATTATTTGACCTAATTAACCAAACATTTTCTGATTTTTTTAAATAATTTAATTATTAAGGATTCTAGGAGTTTCATATATCCCTATATTATTATCATTAAAGGAATGAAGGTGACACACGTTTAATTACATGATATTATGTTTTTAAAAATATTTTAATCTACACCAAATTATATGCATTATTGCGCATTTAATTATTATTGTTTTGCACAAAAAAGCCCCAAAAATTCCCTCCAAAACCCCAAAACCCCAAAACCCTCCAAAACCCCAAAACTCTCCCGCCCAGCTTCTCCCGCCAGCTCCAGCGAAATGTTTTGAATCCGCCCGCCACTAACCTAAGCTGGAAAGGAGGGCAAATGTCCGAAACGCCACTAACCTAAGCTGGAAAGGAGGGACATTTCAGTCAAATCCCGTACGAGCTCCCTCAATTCCCCAATTCCCCTCCCACTCCGGTGCAATACGAACCCCAATTCCCCTCCCACTCCGCTCATCCCCACCCGCCGACGGCCACCGACGAGCGGCGCTCCGACGAGCGGACGAGCGGAGAGCTACCCGCCGACGACGGCCGCGCGTGCGTAGACGCTCGCCACAAGATCTTCAGGCGAGTTCCCTCCTCAACCCGACCCCTCCCCCCTCTTCGATCTATGGCCTTTTCTTGGCCTGCTTAGGGTTTCGTCGGCCATGGCTAGGGTTACGGTTTGCTTGGCATGGCATGGTTAGGGTTAGGGATTTCGTGGCATGGCTTGTTTCCTTGGCTTGTCCAGGGTCAGGGTTGCTCGGCCTGTCATGGTTCTTGCTGCAACCAGTCCATGGTTGCTTCGGATCTTGCTTTTCATGTTCTTGCAGCAACCAGTCGATGATTGCTGCGGATCTTGCCTGGCTCAGGCTCTGTAGATTTTAGATTTGGTTTTCTGCAGTCCCTATATGATTACCTGCTGCCGATCTTGCTTGCTATATGCAAGCAGTCCATGGTTGCTTCGGATCTTGATTGGCATGTGTCTTGCTGCAACCAGTCGATGATTGCTGCGGATCTTGCTTGGCTCAGGCTCTGTAGAATTTAGATCTGGTTTACTGCAGTCCCTATATGATTACCTGCTGCCGATCTTGCTTGCTGTATCCAACCAGTCAATTAGTGATGCAGATCTTGCCTGGCGTGGGTCTCGCTGCAACCAGTCCGTGATTGTTGGGGGATTTTACTTGGCTTGGGCTCTGTAGATTGTACATCTAGTTTACTGCAGTCCATATATGATTAGCTTCTACAGATCTTTCTTGCTGCAACTAGTACATAATATGATTACCTGCTGCGGATCTTGCTTGGTACAGATCTTTACCAAGGCATTCCCTTTTATATTTCGTCGATGAACATTTATATTGCCCTTCTATCCTGTGTTGATGAAACTTCTCCCAAACAAAGTTTGGGAGCCCTGTTTATCTGTACATGCCTACAGCTTTTTCTGTGTACATGTCTATTGTTGTATGAAGGGATATGTCTAATGATTATAACCTGTTATCTTCGTAGGTAATACTATCAAGGTCTGACCTACTTCAAGGAGCAAGGTGAACCAGGTGATTGTTGATCCACATGAACCTATGTTGCTTGGTTCTTTAATTGCATCCATATGTTGTATCTGCTGTCACTAATTGTTATTCTTTTCGTGCCAGCACATATCCAACCCATCAACATCAGGCATGGCAAAGACTGGGAAGAAGCAGCTGGCTGGTATGCGGCTTCATCCTAACATCATTGTGTCTAATTGATGCTTTTAATCGGGTGCTGGGTTTTTTTGGCTCTGTCTGAATATTTCTGTACCCTAGGATTAAATGAAACTAAAAGTTGAAAATTGCTATGATTAAACAATTTACCTTAGTTGTTCGAGTTGGCTTGCTTCTATGCATTTCAACCATCAATCTAATGGTTACATATTTCTCTCATACATGTAAAGAAGCGCCACTCACCGAGATAGAGAAGGACAGGGCTAGGACAATGATGCGGAACAACCGTGTCTTACAATCCCTGGGTATCCCCGCCGTAGTGTCAATTTTTAGGAAGTCACATGGTGGTCGAGGTGGAGGTCGTTCCACACTTTCAAATGATGAGTCATCTGCCATAACACAAGGCGACAGCTCAGATTATCATCCGAGCAATGACCAATTGGTTGACCAGGAGGATGGGGAGGTTGAAGGGAGTATAGGGGAACACATTGAGAAGGTGCATTCTGCTTATCATCTTTGGAGGGCTGGCATTACTTGTATCTGTTTTCTTATTTATGTTTTGCTATAACCTGTGATGTAATGCCATTTTGTTTTGCTATTTTTGCGAGGCATTGAAGGATCCCAAGAGTAGAAAGAAAAAGGCTTCTGTTAGAAAGACAAGCCCAGGGAGGAGGAGTAAGAGGTTGCAAAAGGAACAAAGTTCAATGCCTCCTGTTAGAGTGTTTGCTGATGCTCCAGGAGGGAGAAAGAGGCATCTGGAACCTGTTGCTGAAGCTCCTTCCAAAAGAGCCACCAGGAGGACATCAAGTGAAGCGTCTGCAACCAACAATGAAGATACTCCGCCCCGCAACAATCGCAGTAGCTCACTGCAGATTGATGAAAGGATCGATGAAGCAAGCACTGTTCGCAGGGACACAGGTCCTACTGCATCTGATGTCATGGTCCATCAGCACTTTGATTCTGATGGTTTTCTTGATCCTGAGGATGATGAAGGCAAGTTTTTGTTGGACAGCTGTCCACACTATCTACTGCCTTTTTTGTTTATCTTTATAAACTCTTTTGGTTGTGGGTGCTGCTTTCTGACATGATCTTTGTATGTATGCTATTCAGGTGGAACCACTGCTGCAGGTGGCCGTAAAAGGAAGGGCACCGGGCTGGAGCAGATTTGCAAGGGGATGGGAGTCAAGCTTACCATTGAGATTCCTCCAGGGCTGAAACGTCCTGAGAAGCCTTTGCCTGCTGCCAAGTTTGCATCGGAGGGTGGAATGCTTGCAAGAGGCCAGATGCCGCTCCTTCCGCATTTCAAGTTGTACAAGAGGGATGAGAATTTGTTGGCCGACTTTGTTGGAAAGATGGGGGTAATCTTCTTCATCACCAGTTCATTTGTTAGATGATAGGAGTGCTTGCTTGATTGTTCATAGTTCATGATAACTAACCTCGTCCTTGCCCTTGTTTGCTTTGTAGGCAAATTTCAACATGGACACAGAGTCGGAAGTCATCCAGAAGGCTTGCTATGACGTACTGCGGAAAGTGTCGAAGAACAGGCGCTACATCCTGAAAAGGGACTACTTCGACAAAGTACCAGCAAATGAAGTCAGCATCAAGTC
Source organism: Lolium multiflorum (assembly GCA_030979885.1). Classification (NCBI taxonomy): domain Eukaryota; kingdom Viridiplantae; phylum Streptophyta; class Magnoliopsida; order Poales; family Poaceae; genus Lolium; species Lolium multiflorum. The sequence continues at coordinate 335,034,335 of CM061748.1, forward strand.
CCCTGTTAAGGATGTCTCAGATGAAGAATGGGAAGCTCTAACTGCTCTGTGGGTAACCCCAAGACACAGGGTATGTTCTTTGCTTCAGTTGCAGTCATTAGTGCTTGCATGGTAGACATGATGCTCATCGTTATAGTGTGCACATTACTGAATATCATGATTGTGCCCTTCTGCAGAACACATGTACCAAGAACAAGGACAGTCGTGCTGCGGTCAAATTTGGCCAAAAGACTGGCTCTCGTAGCTATGCTGCTCATCTGTATGCAACTGTAAGAACACTCTTACAGAATTTCCTTTTGCATCTTACTCTTGTCTCCACAAGCTTATGTTCTGATTCTTGGTGAACATCATTTCCAGAGGGAGGAGCGCAGAGGTGAAGAGCTAGATGCAGTCGACATCTTTAAGGCGACCCATCACAGCAAGAAGGATGGTTTCTCTGAGGAAGCTCTAGCTGCAATAGTAAGTGACTTGTTCATTTCACTTTTGTGAACCATTCTTGGACCTGTGCGTTTCCTGAATTGATGAATCTTTTGGAAATGGATCTCCAGGCTGATATGGAAGCTGAGTTGGCTATTCCTGTGCCAGAAGGTGCACCGCCAAGGTCTGCAGTCGCTGTTGTTGCAAAGGTTCTTAGCAAGGAAGCCAAGCACAACACTTTCCTGAAGAATGCTGGACTTCAGCCCAGTTCCACTGTCAAGCTCAACAAGCCCACCGCAGCTGCTGTATCGGCGCATGTTCATGACCTGGAAGCACAGCTGAAGAGGTCCCAGGAGGAAGCTGAACAGATGAAGCAGCAGTTTGCTGCCATCATGGAAGAAGCAGCTGCCCAGAAGGAGAAGCAAGCGGCAAATGAAGCCGCACAAGCTCAGCGTGACAAGGACTACATGGAGCTCCTCAAGCGGACTGAGGAAAGTGATAGGAGGCTTGCTCACATGATGTCCATCTTCGGAGCATCTGCGAATTAGCTCCTGCTGCTGGTCGCATCCCTTTTTTGTGTCCCGCCATGGAACTTGGTCATATCCTGGCAGCGTGACAATAACTTGGTCATATCTGTGAACTTCTTACTGTGAATCTGTGAACTTTCTTGACATGTTGGTGAATCTGTGAACCTGGTCATGTTGCTGCTGTCACTCTGCTGTGAAATTTGCAGATTTGAAATGTTGTCTTTTATATTTTGCTGTTGAATTTCTTAGTTTAATATATGCACTGTTGGGCTATTGTGGGGTCTTAAAAGGCCAAGGCCCAAAGTAGCCTAGAAATATATGGGCTCTTAAAAGGCTAGAGCCCAACAAATAATTAATTGCATTTTCGAAAAATGGGAGTTGAAAAGGCAAAAAAAGGCCGAAGCCCAAAAAACTTGCAGGACAGTAAAAAGGCCAAAGCCCATAACTTTTATGGACCCAAAAAGGCCAAGGCCCAATATCTTTATGGACCCCAAAAAGGCTGAGGCCCAAAACCTTTGTGGACCCTATAAAGGCTTAGGCCCAAAATCTTAATGGACCCTAAAAGGCCAAGGCCCAAAACCATAATGGACCCTAAAAAGGCCAAGGCCCAAAAGTGTAATGGGTCCTAAAAAGGGCACGGCCCAAAACTGTAATGGGTCCTAAAAAGGCCACGGCCCAAAAGTGTAATGGGTCCTAAAAAGGCCACGGCCCAATGAAAATTGGCCCAGGCCCAGTAAGTACAGCAGCTAAAAAGGCCGTTGAAAAAAAATAAGCTAAAAAGGCTGAGGTAATTGGGCCAGTTACGGGCCAAGGCCCAACAAAGCCGAAAAAATAATCAGAACTAATGGGCTCAGCCCACATAAGAAGCTGAATGGACCGGGCTGAATTCAGATAACGACGTTTCTAATTCGTCACAATTTTGCCACGTCGGATTGCCACGCTGGACTCGGGGGCAGGTGCCCATGACGTTTTGGGAACGTCATGCCGTCAGTGACATTTTAAAACGTCACAAAGCTCTACGACGTTTTCAAGTGAAACGTCTTAAGCACTCACTGCTGACTCCCAGCTTTCGACGTTTTGAAAAGCGTCACGGTAACGTCACAAGCAGCCATCAGTGACGTTTCAGTGACACCTTATTTTTGTCAACTTATGGCAGATGAGGAGGGAGTAGTTCTCCATCGAGGCTCGGGGCTGTACCGGTAGCTATGTGGTTCATCTCTCTCCTATGTACTTCAATACAATAATCTCATGAGCTGCCTTACATGATTGAGATTCATATGATGATGCTTGTAATCTAGATGTCATTATGCTAGTCAAGTGGGTTTTACTTATGTGATCTCCGGAGACTCCTTGTCCCACGTGTGTAAAGGTGACAGTGTGTGCACCGTGTGGGTCTCTTAGGCTATATTTCACAGAATACTTATTCACCGTTATGAATGGCGTAGTGAAGTGCTTATTTATATCTCTTTATGATTGCAATGTGTTTTGTATCACAATTTATCTATGTGCTACTCTAGTGATGTTATTAAAGTAGTTTTATTCCTCCTACACGGTGTAATGGTGACAGTGTGTGCACCGTGTTAGTACTTGGCGTAGGCTATGATTATGATCTCTTGTAGATTATGAAGTTAATTATTGCTATGATGGTATTGATGTGATCTATTCCTCCTACCTGGCGTGAAGGTGACAGTGTGCATGCTATGTTAGTACTTGGTTTAGTCGTGTCGATCTTTCATGCACTCTAAGGTTATTTAAATATGAACATTGAATTGTGGAGCTTGTTAACTCCGGCATTGAGGGTTCGTGTAATCCTACGCAATGTGTTCATCATCCAACAAGAGAGTGTAGAGTATGCATTTATCTATTCTTATGTGATCAAAGTTGAGAGTGTCCACTAGTGAAAGTCTAATCCCTAGGCCTTGTTCCTAAATACTGCTATCGCTGCTTGTTTACTGTTTTACTGAATTACTACTGCTGCGTTACTACTGCTTGTTTACTTCCTACAATATTACTACCATCATCTGCACGCCAGCAAGCACTTTTCTGGCGCCGTTGCTACTGCTCGCATTCATTCATACCACTTGTATTTCACTATCTCTTCGTCGAACTAGTGCACCTATTAGGTGTGTTGGGGACACAAGAGACTTCTTGCTTTGTGGTTGCAGGGTTGCATGAGAGGGATATCTTTGACCTCTTCCTCCCTGAGTTCGATAAACCTTGGGTGATCCACTTAAGGGAAACTGCTGCTGTTCTACAAACCTCTGCTTTTGGAGGCCCAACACTGTCTACAAGAATAGAAGCACTCGTAGAAATCAAGCATTTTTCTGGCGCCGTTGCCGGGGGGAAAGGTAAAAGGTACACACCGGATCTCGGCTACTAAGCTATTCTCCGGCGCCGTTGTAAGTACTCGAAGCTATTTTTTAGACTCCGCAATTGCGACATTTGGTTTCTTGTTTACACTAGTTAGGCATAATGGACAACAATGACCTTCTTATTTTATTTCCTGATTTAAGACATGGATGGTTTGATGCGAAAATTAAAAAACCCATGGAACATATTAATACTAGGAAAATGCCCGCGCGTTGCAGCGGAACCTTCCAACCATATCCTAATTTTCTCATTATATAATTGAATTTCAAAAAAAGAATCGTGCTTTGTAAAAGAAAATTAAAAGCTGTGCTATGGAGACACTAAAAAAGTAAGCTCTCACTTGGTACAATTCACTTGTGTTGGAAAATCATCTCAATCGATCTATCAGCCGCTTTAGCAGAGACAATGCCGAGGCTTTCGTCGACGAATCCCAACTGTGTACGCATGCATAAACATGCACATTTCACCTCTTATTATTAAATACACTAACCACATAAGTGTGCATCTTAACTACTCCCATATCCCAAATTAGTTGTCTTAATTTTATCTAGAGAACTGATAATGACTAAGGTGCATGGTAGTGCCACAACCGTGAAAACTATAATTAGGGATACTAAAAATATAGGAAAATTGCTCGTGCGATTGCTACGGATTCTGTGTTCGATTCTCATAAGACCCGAGCTCCGAGGCATCGCCGCTATGGCTCTGACCTTTTTCCTGCTCAACGGCGACACAATGCCGCCATTCCCTCCCCTTCCTTAAGTTCCCCATTGTGCGTCGTCTTGCTGGAAAATTCATCGGCCTAGACCTCACGCTGCCTAGTTCGGGACCGTTGGAATGGACAACACTCTGTCCTTGGTTGAGGACACCAGCGGCCTGCACCTTGTGTCGCCCTAGATCTTGGTCCCGATGGCATTCAACCTGCCCCGCCAAGCTCGAGTCCCTGATGCACCGCGCCGTGTTCCGACTCTACCTTTGGAAGACGGTTTCCTCACCAGCAACATTTTAGTCAGCAAAATCAGTTACAAAACAAATATTGAACACACTCTGGATCCAGATTGTAAGCTAGCTGGCCTGATTAATCCATCAATTATATTGTGCTCCTTTATTTAGCTAGCTGGATAGCAAATTTGATGTGTAAGATTACCCAAAGCAACACACGTAGCAGCAAAGCACAAGCTGGCCTTATTGATCTGGTACACCTGTAGAAAGCTAGCAAGATGCGCTAATTAATCCGTGGTGTAAGCTTACTCGTAGCAACATCGATCAGCTGAACCTGTGTTGGAGGCGTGGCAAGCCGGCTGGAAAACGTCGTGGCGGCGCAGCGCATGGCTGATCTTGATTGAGACAACGATCAGTCTTCCGCCCAAGTCTACCGATAGGAGTCGTCCGCTAATCAAATTTGCTCCTGATGCATACGGCCATTCAGATGTAGCTTGATCAAACAGGCAAAGATCGATCATCCTGTCGTATGTGTGTTCCAACATCTGCTCTTGCGCACGGCGGACTACAGGTTACTGGCGACGGCGGGTCAAAACGGGACGCATACACACTGGCGCGGCAGGCAATGGAAAGATGGGAACGCACACGGCCACCCACGGTCGGCCTCCCAGACATTCATCTCCACAGCCGAGAGTCGGCCATCCGGTGTGCTCCCTCGTCGCCCGCGAGAACCCCAAGGCCTCTCCGCGGCTCCGCCCCCGCGGCCAACGGCGAGGTTGGAGACGGACCTCTCCTGTGCCACTTCACCAGATCAGCATTGGAGCACCGCCTGCGAAGACTGGAGAGACGAGGGGAACGGGGGATCCTCGATCGATTCGCGAGTGGACGTACTCTGTGGGAGTGCGGCTTGATTTCCAGAAAACTAAAGGGCTAAACTGAAAAGTGCACGACGTACGTACCACCGGATCCCAATTTAATGAATGCTTTGAACACTATTGTTGCTAATGCTATAGAAAATTCTAAGCTTGGGGAAGCTGGCTTTGATGAGCATGATATTTTTAGTCCCCCAAGCATTGAGGAGAAAATTTACTTTGATGATACTATGCCTCCTATATTTGATGATGAGAATAATAATAATAGCTACATTGTTGAATTTGCTCCCACTTCAACTAATAAAATTGATTATGCTTATGTGGAGAGTAATAATTTTATGCATGAGACTCATGATAAGAATGCTTTATGTGATAGTTATATTGTTGAGTTTGCTCATGATGCTACTGAAAGTTATTATGAGAGAGGAAAATATGGTTGTAGAAATTTTCATGTTACTAAAACACCTCTCTATGTGCTGAAATTTTTGAAGCTACACTTGTTTTATCTTCCTATGCTTGTTACTTTGCTCTTCATGAACTTGTTTATTTACAATATTCCTATGCATAGGAAGCATGTTAGACTTAAATGTGTTTTGAATTTGCCTCTTGATGCTCTCTTTGCTTCAACTTCTATTTCTTGCGAGTGCATCATTAAAACTGCTGAGCCCATCTTAATGGCTATAAAGAAAGAACTTTTGGGAGATAACCCATGTGTTTTTTTTACTACAGTACTTTGTTTTATATTTGAGTCTTGGAAGTTGTTTACTACTGTAGCAACCTCTCCTTATCATATTTTTGTGCCAAGTAAAGTTTCTATGTTAAAGTTGATGTTATATTTGGGATCGCTGCGCAGAAACAACATTGTTGTCTGTCAAGAATTCTGGCACAAGTCTCTGTAGAAAATTCAAAAAATCTGCCAATTTACGAGCGTGATCCTCATACGCAACTTTCATTAGTTTTGAGTTTTTCCGTTTGAGCAAGTCTGGTGCCATTTTAAAATTCGTCTTTATGGACTGTTCTGTTTCGACAGATTCTGCCTTTTATTTCGCATTGCCGCTTTTGTTGTTGAATGAGTTTGTTTGTTCCATTAACTTTCAGAAGTTTTGTGCAATGTCCAGAAGTGTTAAGAATGATTGTGTCACCTCTGAACATGTGAATTTTTGATTATGCACTAACCCTCTAATGAGTTTGCTTGAAGTATGGTGTGAAGGAAGTTTTCAAGGGTCAAGAGAGGAGTATGATATACTATGATCAAGAGGAGTGAAAGCTCTAAGCTTGGGGATGCCCCCGTGGTTCATCCCTGCATATTTTAAGAAGACTCAAGCATCTAAGCTTGGGGATGCCCAAGGCATCCCCTTCTTCATCGATAAAGTATCAGGTTCCTTCTCTTGAAACTATATTTTTATTCGGTCACATCTTATGTACTTTACTTGGAGCGTCTGTGTGTGCTTTTATTTTTGTTTTGTTATCTTAGTTCTCTGAATAAGTTCATCCTTGTGTGGGAGAGAGACACGCTCCGCTGGTTCATATGAACACATGTGTTCTTAGCTCATAATATTCATGGCGAAGTTTCCTCTTCGTTAAATTGTTATATGGTTGGAATTGAAAAATGCTACATGTAGTAATTGGTAAAATGTCTTGGATAATGTGATACTTGGCAATTGTTGTGCTCATGTTTAAGCTCTTGCATCATATACTTTGCACCTATTAGTGAAGAAATACATAGAGCATGCTAAAATTTGGTTTGCATAATTGGTCTCTCTAAGGTCTAGATAATTTCTAGTATTGGGTTGAACAACAAGGAAGACGGTGTAAAGTCTTATAATGTTTACAATATGTCTTTTATGTGAGTTTTGCTGCACCGGTTCATCCTTGTGTTTGTTTCAAATAACCTTGCTAGCCTAAACCTTGTATCGAGAGGGAATACTTCTCATGCATCCAAAATCCTTGAGCCAACCACTATGCCATTTGTGTCCACCATACCTACCTACTACATGGTATTTCTCCGCCATTCCAAAGTAAATTGCTTGAGTGCTACCTTTAAACAATTCAAAAGTTATTACCTCTTATTTGTGTCAATGTTTTATAGCTCATGAGGAAGTATGTGGTGTTTATCTTTCAATCTTGTTGGGCAACTTTCACCAATGGACTAGTGGCTTCATCCGCTATCCAATAACTTTGCAAAAGAGCTGGCAATGGGATTCCCAGTCCCAAATTAATTAACAAAAATAGACACTCCTCCATGGTATGTGATTGTTGGACGGCACCCGAAGGATTCGGTTAGCCATGGCTTGAGAAAGCAAAGGTGGGGAGGAGTGTCATCATAATAAAACTAAAATAAAAAGGCACTCCTTCATGGTATGAGATTGTTGGCAGGCACCCGAGGATTCAGTTAGCCATGGTTTGTGAAAGAAAGGTTGGAAGGAGTGCCACACAAAATAAAAATAAAATGGGAGCCGCTCTTTGAAGGTTTGTCTGGCAAGGGGGTTAGAGTACCCGCTACCATTCGTTGACAACAACAAAACACCTCTCAAAACTTTATTTTTATGCTCTCTTTATGTTTTCAAAATAAAAGCTCTAGCACAAATATAGCAATCGATGCTTTCCTCTTTGAAGGACCATTCTTTTACTTCTATTGTTGAGTTAGTTCACCTATTTCTCTCCACCTCAAGAAGCAAACACTTGTGTGAACTGTGCATTGATTCCTACATACTTGCATATTGCACTTATTATATTACTTTGCATTGACAACTATCCATGAGATATACATGTTACAAGTTGAAAGCAACCGCTGAAACTTAATCTTCCTTTGTGTTGCTTCAATACCTTTACTTTGATTTATTGCTTTATGAGTTAACTCTTATGCAAGACTTATTGATGCTTGTCTTGAAGTACTATTCATGAAAAGTCTTTGCTTTATGATTCACTTGTTTACTCATGTCATTACCATTGTTTTGATCGCTGCATTCATTACATATGTTTACAAATAGTATGATCAGGTTATGATGGCATGTCACTTCAGAAATTATCTTTGTTATCGTTTTACCTGCTCGGGACGAGCAGAACTAAGCTTGGGGATGCTGATACGTCTCCGACGTATCGATAATTTCTTATGTTCCATGTTACATTATTGATGATATCTACATGTTTTATGCACACTTTATGTTATATTCGTGCATTTTCAGGAACTAACCTATTAACAAGATGCCGAAGTGTCCAGTTTCCGCTGTTTTTGGTTTCAGAAATCCTAGTAACGAAATATTCTCGAATCGGACGAAATCAACGCCTGTGTTCCTATTTTTCCGGAACCATCCATAACACCCGAGAGCCGCCAGAGGGAAGCCCTGGGGGCCCCACACCACACCCTGGCGCGGCCAGAGGGGGGCCGCGCCCTATGGTGTGGTGGCCCCAGGCCCCCTCCGAGGCTGCCCTTCCGCCTATTTAAAGCCTCCGTCGCGAAACCCTATTACTGAGGACGAAACCCACGTAAACCTTCCAGAGCCGCCGCCATCGCGAAGCCAAGATCTGGGGGACAGGAGTCTCTGTTCCGGCACCCCGCCGGACGGGGAAGTGCCCCCGTAAGGCTTCTCCATCGACACCGCTGCCATCTCCACCGCCATCTTCATCACCGCTGCTGCTCCCATGAGGAGGAGTAGTTCTCCATCGAGGCTCGGGGCTGTACCGGTAGCTATGTGGTTCATCTCTCTCCTATGTACTTCAATACAATAATCTCATGAGCTGCCTTACATGATTGAGATTCATATGATGATGCTTGTAATCTAGATGTCATTATGCTAGTCAGTGGGTTTTCTTATGTGATCTTCTGAGACTCCTTGTCCCACGTGTGTAAAGGTGACAGTGTGTGCACCGGGTGGGTCTCTTAGGCTATATTTCACAGAATACTTATTCACTGTTATGAATGGCGTAGTGAAGTGCTTATTTATATCTTTATGATTGCAATGTGTTTTGTATCACAATTTATCTATGTGCTACTCTAGTGATGTTATTAAAGTAGTTTTATTCCTCCTACACGGTGTAATGGTGACAGTGTGTGCACTCGTGTTAGTACTTGGCGTAGGCTATGATTATGATCTCTTGTAGATTATGAAGTTAATTATTGCTATGATGGTATTGATGTGATCTATTCCTCCTACCTGGCGTGAAGGTGACAGTGTGCATGCTATGTTAGTACTTGGTTTAGTCGTGTCGATCTTTCATGCAATCTAAGGTTATTTAAATATGAACATTGAATTGTGGAGCTTGTTAACTCCGGCATTGAGGGTTCGTGTAATCCTACGCAATGTGTTCATCATCCAACAAGAGAGTGTAGAGTATGCATTTATCTATTCTGTTATGTGATCAAAGTTGAGAGTGTCCACTAGTGAAAGTCTAATCCCTAGGCCTTGTTCCTAAATACTGCTATCGCTGCTTGTTTTATCGTTTTACCGAATTACTACTGCTGCAAGCATTACTGCTTGTTTACTTCCTACAATATTACTACCATCATCTGCACGCCAGCAAGCACTTTTCTGGCGCCGTTGCTACTGCTCGCATTCATTCATACCACTTGTATTTCACTATCTCTTCGCCGAACTAGTGCACCTATTAGGTGTGTTGGGGACACAAGAGACTTCTTGCTTTGTGGTTGCAGGGTTGCATGAGAGGGATATCTTTGACCTCTTCCTCCCCGAGTTCGATAAACCTTGGGTGATCCACTTAGGGAAACTTGCTGCTGTTCTACAAACCTTTGCTCTGGAGGCCCAACACTGTCTACAAGAATAGAAGCACCTGCAGCACGTGGCCATCATCTTCAACGAGCTTCGAGCGCATCGTCTTCATCTCAAGCGCTCGAAGTGCTCGTTTGGCACGACCTCCGTCGCGTACTTGGGCCACGTCATCTCCGCCGACGGTGTCGCGATGGACGCGGACAAGGTCGCCGCCGTCGCCGCCTGGCCGACGCCCCAGTCGCCGCGAGCTCTTCGCGGATTTTTGGGCCTCGCGGGATACTACCGGCGGTACATCCAGGACTTCGGCCTCATCGCCGCGCCACTAACGCGCCTGCTTCGCCGCGACGCTTTCTCCTGGGACGAGGAGGCGGCCACGGCCTTCGCCGCCCTGCAGCGGGCACTCACGACGGGTCCCGTTCTTCAGATGCCGGACTTCGACGAGCCGTTCGTGGTGGACTGCGACGCCTCCGGCATCGGCTTCGGCGCCGTCCTTCACCAGGGCGAGGGGCCACTCGCTTTCTTCAGCCGCCCCTTCGCCGCGCGCCACCACAAGCTCGCCGCATATGAGCGCGAGCTGATCGGGCTGGTCCAGGCGGTGCGCCACTGGCGGGCGTATCTTTGGGGCCGGACGTTCCGTGTGCGCACGGACCACTACAGCCTGAAGTTCTTGCTGGATCAGCGCCTCTCTACCGTGCCGCAACACCAGTGGATCAGCAAGCTCTTCGGCTTCGACTTCACCGTCGAGTACCGCCCCGGCCGCCTCAACACAGTCGCCGACGCCCTGTCCCGCCGCGACATCGACGACGCCGTGGACGCGCCCACGGTCGGTGCGGCCCTCTGCATCCACTCCGGGCCATCTTTCGCCTTCATCGACGAGGTTCGCCGCGCTACTGCCACGGCGCGGATGCGCAGCAGCTGCGCCAGCGCCTGGCCGACGGCGAGCTGGCCGCGCCATGGCGCCTGGACGAGGGACTACTCCTCCATGGGCGCCGCATCTTCGTGCCGGATCATGGAGACCTGCGCCACCAGGCCTTGTCCTTGGCGCATTCTGCAGGTCACGAGGGCGTCCAGAAGACCCTGCACCGTCTCCGCGCTGATTTTTACATTCCAGGGGATGGCGTCCTGGTGCGAGACTGGGTGCGGGCGTGTGTCACATGCCAGCGGAACAAGACGGAGACGCTCCGTCCGGCGGGCTTGCTGCAACCGCTGGACGTGCCGTCCCAGGTGTGGGCGGACATCTCCATGGACTTCATCGAGGGGCTGCCGAAGGTTGGCGGCAAGTCCGTCATCCTCACGGTGGTTGACCGCTTCTCCAAGTACGCGCACTTCATCGCCCTCGGCCATCCCTATACGGCGGCGTCCGTGGCACGCGCCTTCTTCGACGGCATCGTTCGCCTCCACGGGTTTCCGTCCTCCATCGTCAGTGATCGTGATCCTGTGTTCACGGGTCACGTCTGGAGGGACCTCTTTGGGCTGGCGGGCGTAAAGCTCCGCATGAGCACGGCGTTTCATCCTCAGACGGACGGCCAGTCCGAGGTGGTCAACAAGGTGATCGCCATGTATTTGCGCTGTGTTACCGGTGATCGTCCATGAGCTTGGGTGGACTGGCTGGCATGGGCGGAGTACTGCTACACACCTCATATCACTCCGCCCTGCATGCCCTCCCTTTCGAGGAGGTCTACGGGGCCCACCTCCGCTAATGCTTCCTTATGAGCCTGGCACGGCTCGTCCGAGACGGCGGGCGACCTACTCGCACCCGCGACGAGATACTGGCTGAGGCGCGCCAGCGACTTCTTCAGGCTCAGCAGCTGGCCAGGAAGTACTATGATGCACACCATCGCGAGGCGATGGGCGATTGGGTGTGGCTGTGCCCTCCACAGACCACGCACTCCCGGACCCGCACCAGGCGCAAGTTGGGACCCGCTACGCCGGTCCTTTCGTGTGCTGGAGCATGTTGGCAGCACTCGCATACCGCCTTGAGCTACCAGCTGGCTCTCGCCTTCACGACGCCTTCCATGCCGGCCATCAGGCCTCACCGAGGGGTCCCCTCCTCGCGACCCCGGCCTTCCTCCTACTTCGATGGCCGACTTCAGCCAGCTCACGCGAAGGTGGCGAAGGTGAAGGCGCAGCAGCGTCGCGACGTGTGGCATGTCTTGGTGTAGTGGGCCGGCCTGCCCGAGGAGGAGGCGACTTGGGAGAAGCTCGACGATTTCCGCCAGCAGTTTCCAAATGTTCAGCTCGAGGACGAGCTGTTTGAGAAGGTGGGGAGAGATGTTATGGTCGGGATCCAGTATGCACGGAAGAGGCCCAATAGTGGGCCGAATTAGGGGCTTAGCCTAAGTTATCTAGGGTTTAGAGGAGTTGTCCTCCTATATAAACACATGTACCCCTTCGATTATAATCAGACAATAAACATATACTGTTGTCGTCTCCCTCAGGAGATGGGAGCCCCAAGACCTAGCCGCACCCTGCCCTAGCCGCCTCCTCTCGCAGCGTCCAAGCCGGTGCCTAAATATGGTCCTACCTCCGAAAAGAAAGCCTTCCTTTAGGCTTCGAGAGCTTAGGAACAAAATCTCTACCCTTAACTAACAAGGAAGACAAATGATAATGCTTATGTGATAGATCTTCCAGCTGAGATGGGAATATCCAACACGTTCAATGTTCAATGTGGCAGACTTAGCTCTTTATCATCCAGAATAAGCACTCCATAAAGATAACTCGTGGTTGAGTTCTAAACAACCAAGGGGGGATGAAAACATAAGTAAAATCCTGTACTAGCTTCTACACACTTCTATTATATTCTAGGTAATATGGTCCTCTAGTTATATGTGTTGTAGGGGTTTCTAGAGTGTTCTAGTATAAGTTGTAACTAGAATATTTGTAGTTCTTTTCCTAGCTTACGTAGTGTTCTCCAGAACACTCTAGTCGTGAGTAGGGCTAAGTAGTGAAGGCTCATGCAGCCTATAAATAGAGGTCCAACCTCTACCTATGTAATCGGACTATGTACCCACTATCTATCAAATAAAGAGAACTTTCTGTTCTTGTTTTAAGATCTTGGATTAGATCTTGTGTTGAGAGTTTGGACTAAACTCTTGACAGCCCCGCCCCTAGAGCGATATCTAGCTTACCCGCCCCTAGAGCGATATCTAGCTTCCGCCCCTAAACCGATATCTAGCCCAACATGTTGAAGTGGTTCCTTCAACATTTGTGATGTTCACTTTGTAGCAGCAATGTGGAGTTGTTCCTGCACAACATTGTGTTGTTTCAGATCTCAGAGCAACTTTACAACAAAGAACAGCAGAGATACCTCCCATACCCGTGCCAAAGGGCATGATCTTGTTCGTGAAGGTAATGTCCGAATATAGAAAAGTATTACGATCAAAATATAGGGCGTGATGTTGCTCGTGAAGATAATGTCCCAATATAGAAAAGTATTACGGTCAAAATATAGGCCCCGAGTAAAATAGCCTTTTTTTTTGCGAATGGAGTAAAATAGCCTTTGGTAGAAAACTTCTCATTAAGATTATTATGATGTTGGTAAAAGACATTTATTTGTGACATCGGAAAACCAATGTCATTGAGATCTGCAGCCCACTGTTCATACCCTCTCCATCCGAAAATGGGCAGACAATCTTGACATTCATTAAACTATATGCGAAATTTTGGATTACACGTTTTTAAGATTTATCTTTACCAAGCACTTAATCAACTATATGTGGAATTGTGGATTACATGATACAAACTTGAAATTTATTCATATTCAAAAGCACTTCCAGATTACGTGTCTGCCTTATATTTATTTCCAGACCAAGGACGTACTAATTTCTATATTTGCATCTTCCACTCCTCCCCATCCCTGTTGTTTATAACTGAACCAGTAATTTGTTAAGAGCAGCATTTCATCAAGTATCATGTCCAAATATTTTCATCTCATACATAAACCGTGTGTTCCTTCACGGTGTCACCACTGGCCCTATATCAGTTGCTTCTTTTTATTAGTGTAGCAAGCCTCTAGATCGTACCAAAGCGTGATCATCTAACCAAATTGCACTAATCACTTGCATGTCTAAGGCAACATAATTGTTGACGTGTATTTGTAAAGATTAAGACTTTTTTTTCACTCCCATCGTATCTTGTTTAAATTATGTGCATCTTTTCGATGATTTGGCATTTTTTTTACAACTGAAACTACTTGTTTTCTCGTGTGAGCTTTAGTGCTGTATCCGAAATATCCTTTGCTTCCGCATGCATACCCTTGCTTGTACATAGCCTATTGGCATCTTTCCACCCAGTTTTCCCAGCTACCCCATGCCATGCAAATTTATATTCCCTTTTAGTTCAACACTCGTGTGACGTTTAGGCATCATGATCAATTCATGTGTGCCTTCACTTGGTAGAGACTCGGGGTCTACCAGGCCGGGGACGTAGGTTGTAGGGGTGGAAGTGCACGGATCGCGGGGGAGGGAGGCGGCGCCGGCGGCCAGGCCCTCGATGAAGTCCATGGAGATATCCGCCCACACCTGGGAGGGTACATCCAGCGGCTGCAGCATACCCGTTGGTCGCATCGTCTCCGTCTTGTTCCGCTGGCACGTCACGCATGCCCGCACCCAGTCACGAACGAGCGCACCATCCCCGGGATGTAGAAATCAGCGCGGAGGCGATGGAGGGTCTTCTGCACGCCCTCGTGTCCTGCGGAGGTGCTAGCGACAGGACCTGTTGGCGAGGTCGCCGTGGGCGGGCACGAAGATGTGGCATGGAGGAGTAGTCCCTCGTCCAGGCGCCATGGCGCGGCCAGCTCGCCGTCGGCCAGGCGCTGGCGCAGCTGCTGCGCATCCGCGGCCTCGGCAGTAGCGCGGCGAACCTCGTCGATGAAGGCGAAAGATGGCCCGGAGTGGATGCAGAGGGCCGCACCGACCGTGGGCGCGTCCACGGCGTCGTCGATGTCGCGGCGGGACAGGGCGTCGGCGACTGTGTTGAGGCGGCCGGGGCGGTACTCGACGGTGAAGTCGAAGCCGAAGAGCTTGCTGATCCACTGGTGCTGCGGCCAGTGGAGAGGCGCTGATCCAGCAAGAACTTAAGGCTGTAGTGGTCCGTGCGCACACGGAACGTCCGGCCCCAAAGATACGCCCGCCAGTGGCACACAGCCTGGACCAGCCCGATCAGCTCGCGCTGGGATGCCGCAAGCTTGTGGTGGCGAGGAGCGAAGAGGCGGCTGAAGAAAGCGAGTGGCCCCTCGCCCTGGTGAAGGACGGCGCCGAAGCCAATGCCGGAGGCGTCGCAGTCCACCACGAACGGCTCGTCGAAGTCCGGCATCTGAAGAACGGGGCCCGTCGTGAGTGCCCGCTGCAGGGCGGCGAAGGCCGTGGCCGCCTCCTCGTCCCAGGAGAAGGCGTCGCGGCGAAGCAGGCGCGTAAGGGGCGCAGCGATGAGGCCGAAGTCCTGGATGTACTACCGGTAGTATCCGGCGAGGCCCAAAAATCCGCGAAGAGCTCGCGGAGACTGGGGCGTCGGCCAGGCGGCGACGGCGGCGACCTTGTCCGCGTCCATCGCGACACCGTCGGCGGAGATGACGTGGCCCAAGTATGCGACGGAGGTCGTGCCAAACGAGCACTTCGAGCGCTTGAGATGAAGACGATGCGCTCGAAGCTCGTTGAAGATGATGGCCACGTGCTGCAGGTGCTCCGCCCAGGATGCGCTGTAGATCAAGAATATCATCAAAGAAAACAAGCACAAAGCGGCGTAAGTAGGGGCTGAGCACGTCGTTCATCAAAGCCTGGAAAGTCGCGGCGCATTGGAGAGGCCGAACGGCATCACCAAAAACTCGTAGTGGCCATGGTGAGTGCGGAACGCCGTCTTGGCGATGTCGTCCGGGTGCATGCGCACCTGATGATAGCCCGAGCGCAAGTCGAGCTTGGTGAAGAAGCGCGCGCCATGCAGCTCGTCCAGGAGCTCATCCACGACGGGGATGGGGAACTTGTCCTTGGACGTGACGGTGTTGAGGGCGCGGAAGTCGATGCAGAAGCGCCACGTGCCGTCGGCCTTGCGCACAAGGAGCACGGGGGCGCAGAACGGCGACGTCGAATCCGGATGATGCCCTGCGCGAGCATGACCGCCACCTGGCGCTCGAGCTCGTCCTTCTGCAGCTGGGGGTACCGGTACGGCCGCACAGCGACGGGTGCCGTGTTCGGGCAGCAGGTGGATGCGGTGGTCGCAGGGTCGCGAGGGAGGGAGGCCCTGCGGCTCGTCGAAGAGGTCGCCGTGCTGCTGCAGTAAGTCGGCCAGGAGCGGATGCGCCTCGTCGAGCGCGGCGGCCATCAGGTGGGGCGTCGGGGTGTGGTGCCGCCGATGCCCGTCCATGACGGGCGGCCTCGTCGCGCCGAAGATGAGGGTCAGCACGTCGAAGTCCCAAAGTATAGGACCGAGTGTGGACAGGAAGTCGACGCCGAGGATGAAGTCGTAGCAGCCCAAGTCGATGCCGACGCAGTCGATGGAGAAGGGCTCGTCGCCTATGAGGATGGGAACCTGCCGTGCCACACCCTGGCAGGCCAGGCGGTCCCCGTTGGCGACGGTGACGCTGAGAGTGTCGGCGCCCGAGGGCTGTAAGGCGAGGCGGCGCATGGCGGCCCCGGACAGAAAGTTATGCGTCGAGCCCGTGCCGACGAGCGCGGTGAGGCACTCCCCGTTGATAGTCACCGGGAGTAGCATGGTCTTCGGTGTCTTAATGCCCGCCAGCGCATGGAGGGAGACGACGAAGGAGGTAGCGTCGACCGGCCCGTAGGTCGTGACACCGGCCTCGGAGAGCGTCGAAGCAGCGATCTCGGCGGTGAGGGCCTCCACCTACCCGTCATCGACGGTCTCCAAGTAGAAGAGGCGAGCGCACACGTGGCCCGACGCGTATATCTCGTCGCAGTTGAAGCACAAGCCCTGCGGCGCGCTCGCTGCTCGGCCGACGTCAGCCGCGGAAAGGCCGAGTCGCGGCAGGAGGCGCCCGAGGAGCACGGCCGGAGCGCCTGGCCTGGCGGGACTGTCGGGGGAGGGCGGTCGTGGTGGTCGCACGCCCCATCCTTGGTACGCCTGCTGCATGGCGAGGCGCGCTGCTCGTAAGGCGCGCGCATAGTACATGGCCGTCTGCAGTCCGGGGCTCACGCATCTCCACGTCGACGCGGATGTGGTCCGGCAGTCCGCCGACGAATAGGTCGGCGCGTTGGCGAGCCGTGACGCCGAGCGCATGGCATGCCAATGTCTCGAAGCGGTCGGCGAAGTCCTGCACCGAGGAGGTGAAGGGGAGGCGGCCGAGCTCGGCTAGCCGGCTCCCGCGGATCGGTGGACCGAAACGGAGGAGGCAGAGGTCGTGGAAGCGCTCCCACGGAGGCATCCCGCCCTCGTCCTACTCGAGGGCGTAGTACCACGTCCGTGCGGCTCCGCGGAGGTGGTAGGAGGCGCTCCAGGTGCGGTCGGACGCCAGTGTCCGCTGGCCTCGAAAAAACTGGTCGCACTGGTTTAGCCAGTTTAGGGGGTCGATGGTGCCGTCGTATGTGGCGAACTCCAGTTTGGAGAAACGAGGCAGCTGTGCAGCGGGCGGCCCGGCGGTGTAGTGCTGCATTAGGGACCCCCCCCCACACATAGGGGTCGGCGTAACCGGTGAATCCCCCGAGGGCCGACGTCGATGGTGACGCCGACGGCTGCAACAACGTGGGGTGGGCGGGTGCTGCAAGACGGCGCATCGAGCCACGCCGGGCGCCGCACGGCGAGGTGGGAACCGAATTTGGGTTATCGGCACTTCCCCCCTGCGGGTCGACGGTGGAGGCCGGCGGTGGTGCCGGAGGGTGGGGCTGGCGCGGGCGCGCGCCGATGGTTGCGTGGCGGGGCTGGGCCCGGAGGTACGTCTCACAGGTTGGCGATTGCCATGGTGAGGTCGCGACGGCCGGCAGATAACCCGCCGGGGAGAGGACGGGGGGCGGCTCGGCGCCCGGCGCCACGTGCACGACGGCGGTGACGACCGAGTAAGCGTTGATCTCCGGAGATCCGACGGCGGGTTAGGATGCGATGGAGGAGGACAGTGATACACAGGGGAGAGGGCGTTGCCCTGGTGTGGGAGAAGAGAGAGAGGGTTGGGTGCGGGTGTGTAACATCCCAAGTTTCAACCAAATAAATAAAGAGATGGGAATTTCAAATACTCAAAATTTACAACTAACAAAAACTTTTATTATGCATCTAGTGCTACATATAGTGATCATGCATTATTGTGTGACATTGCCATGATGAGTGTTTATGTGTTGATCATGTGAGCTTAAACCCTAGTACATGATCATAGCATTCAAAATAGAGAGAAATAAAAGAAATGAAATATTGCAAATCCCACTCACATGCACATATAGCTCAATATGCAAAACTCTAACCAAGGCCACCATTGCTTGTACCATTGATTGTGAAACACTAATATATCAATAACAAACACAATTGCATCAAAGAAACAAGAATCAAATCAAAGGAAAATTCAAAATTTACTCACATATGATCATGGTCACTTTGCCCCTTTTTAATATCATGTCCACTTTGCACCCCTGGTTTGGAAGATTCCTAAACTAAAACCCCTCACTTCTTTCCACCTCATCCAAGACCATGTCAAGGTGAACATTTTTGATGTTGACCATTAGGGTTGACTCTGCCTAGTTTGACCATGGTAGATGAGACAACTTTGAAACAATGTGAAGATGAGCACTTTTTGGAAACTTTGCAAACCAGCACTAAAATGACTACCACCACCATCATTAGATCACATTATTTATATGAATGAGCTCCACCAAAAAGAATTTCAAATTTCAAATATTTTTCTCTTGCGGCCATTCTGTCGAGCACTTGGCAGGCACAAAACAGAATTGATCAAAACATGCAATTGTCCAACAGATTTTAGACTAAACCCTTGGTGAATCTTGTTGATCATTGCTTCTCTAGTACCCCTGCATCATTGCCAAGACTTGCCCTTGATGAATAAAGCAAGGAGAGCCAAACCAAACCATGCCGTGCACCATGCCAACCTTCATGCACCGATCTCTCGGGTCCTCTCCTCTTCACCACCTTGTCCCGAGAATCTCCTAGCATCACCGATCATCACTTGCAGTACTTCGGAGCTCACGCGGGCCGGCATTGGCGAGCCAAAGGTGCCTCGCACGAGCACATGCCAGCCTGGCCGTGATCACCACTGGCGCGCCGCAGCGGCGATCGTGTCGCCGCCTCCGTCCTTCCCTGCATCCCTACCTCTGCGTCGAGCAACGCCTCCATCCCCTCTAGCTCCTAGACACGCTCAAGTGCGCGCAGAGGCAGCGTCGCCGTCGTCCTCGTCGGAGATTGCTCGCCAGTACATGCGGCATGATTAGCACGCGCCCGATCAATCCCGTCACGCTTTTGCCGCGCCAGAGGCACGTTGAGCATCGCCATGCCGTCGCCCAGCGAGTGTCGTCCTCGCCTTGGCCTTTCGAGCGCCGGAGACGTCGCGCCATGCTTGACCTCTGATGTCTACGTGTGCTTCTATTCTTGTAGACAGTGTTGGGCCTCCAAGAGCAGAGGTTTGTAGAATAGCAGTAAGTTTCCCTTAAGTGAATCACCCAAGGTTTATCGAACTCAGGGAGGTAGAGGTCAAAGATAGTCCTCTCAAGCAACCCTGCAATTAAGATACAAGAAGTTTCTTGTGTCCCCAACACACCTAATACACTTGTCAGATGTATAGGTGCACTAGTTCGGCGAAGAGATAGTAAAACACATGTGGTATAGATGGTTGTAAGTAACAATTGCAATCTGAAATAAAGATGGCAGCAAGCAAACATGTAGTAGAACTTGTTGGAAACGGTGTTTCAATGCTTAGAAACAAGGCCTAGGGATCATACTTTCACTAGTGGACACTCTCAACAATGCAATCATAATTGAATATAAATATAAGCACTTCACTATGCTATTCTGAATTACTCTCTGGCTGGATAACGAACACTAATTCACCATGTAGGGATGCAAAGCAAACCTTAAAGATGTATTCCCAAGTACTAATAAACACCCCACGCTGTCACTTTGAGCATTCATAGGAGGTACTAACACACCACAATTTCATAGAGACATCCAACTCAAATCATAACCCAGTGAACAAGTATTCTGTGAAATATAGCCTAAGAGACCCACACGGTGCACACACTGTCACCTTTACACACGTGGGACAAGGAGTCTCCGGAGATCACATAAGTAAAATCCACTTGAATAGCATAACTACATCTATATTACAAAGCTCATCATATGGATCTCAATCATGTATGGCAGCTCATGAGATCATTGTATTGAGATACATGAGACAGAGATTAACCACATAGCTACCGATAGAGCCCTCAGCCTCGGGGGAGAACTACTCCCTCCTCATCATGGGAGACAGCGATGGCGATGAAGATGGCGGTGGCGTCGATGGAGATGGATTCCGGGCACTCCCCGTCCCTGGCAGGGAACAGAGACTTCTGTCCCCCGAATTGGAGTTTCGCGATGGCGGCGGCTCTGGAAGGTTTTCCCGTATCGTGGCTTATCTCCTTAGGGTTTTCGAGGCGGAGGCTTTATATAGGCGGAAGGGCAGCCTCGGGGAAGTCCTGGTGGAGCCACACCATAGGGGGGCGCCCCCCCTTGGTCGCGCCGCCTTGTGGGGTGGGGCCACCCTGGCTCCCCTCCGGCCCTTCTTCGGTGCTCCGAAGCTTCCGGAAAAATAAGATATTGGCGTTGATTTCGTCCAATTCCGAGAATATTTCCTTTGTAGATTTCTGGAACCAAAAACAGCAGAAAACAGGAACTGGCACTTCGGCATCTTGTTAATAGGTTAGTTCCGGAAAATGCATCAAAACATCATAAAGTGTGGACAAAACATGTAGGTATTGTCATAAAACTAGCATGGAACATAAGAAACTATAGATAAGTTGGAGACGTATCAACCTCCACGGGCACCCGCAGCACCCCCTCCATTCTATAAATAGAGCAGCCCCGCACCCCTATGATGTCTACGGGTACTCCTATTCTTGTAGACCGTGTTGGGCCTCCAAGAGCAGAGGTTTGTAGAACAGCAGCAAGTTTCCCTTAAGTGAATCACCCAAGGTTTATCGAACTCATGGAGGTAGAGGTCAAAGATAGTCCTCTCAAGCAACCCTGCAATTAAGATACAAGAAGTCTCTTGTGTCCCCAACACACCTAATACACTTGTCAGATGTATAGGTGCACTAGTTCGGCGAAGAGATAGTAAAACACATGTGGTATAGATGAATATGAGTGGTAATAACAATCTGAAATAAATATGGCAGCG
This sequence comes from Lolium multiflorum, assembly GCA_030979885.1. NCBI lineage: Eukaryota > Viridiplantae > Streptophyta > Magnoliopsida > Poales > Poaceae > Lolium > Lolium multiflorum. Next base: position 335,055,510 of record CM061748.1, read on the forward strand.
AGTAAACATGCAGTAGAACAGTAAGTAAGCGGTGTTTGCAGTATTGGAAACAAGGCCTAGGGATCATACTTTCACTAGTGAACACTCTCAACATTGATCACATAATAAATAACTTCTTCTCATATGTGCTACATACACTCTTTTGTTGGATAACAAACACCATTCATTGTGTAGGGCTACAAGAGCTCCCTCAAGCCGGAGTTAACAAGCGCCACAACATTCAGCATTCATATTTAAGTAACCTTAGAGCATAATAGATCTTTGCAAAATAAACCGAGAACTAACATAGCATACACACTGTCATCATTACACTATGAAAGGGGGAATAGATCACATCAATACTATCATAGTGATAATTAACTCCATAACCTACAAGAGATTATGATCATAACCTACGACAAGAACTACACGGTGCACACACTGTCGCCTTTACACCATGCAGGAGGAATAGACTACTTTAATAACATCACATGAGTAGCACATAGACTAATAGCGATACAAAGCTCATCATATGGATCTCAATCATGCAAAGCAATTCATGAGATCATTGTATTGAGTACAGAGAGAGAGATTAACCACATAGCTACCGGTACAGCCCTCAGCCCCGGGAGAACTACTCCCTCCTCATCATGGGAGACAGCGATGGCGATGAAGATGGCGGTGGTGTCGATGGAGATGACTCCGGGGCAATTCCCTCGTCCGGCAGGTGCCGAAATCGCAGACTTCTCCCCGAATTGGAGTTTCACATGCGGCGCTCCGGAGCTTTTCTGAGTTTCGTCAATCGGTATCGATGTTTTAGGTCAGGACAGCTTAAATAGGCGAAGAGTCGGAGTCGGAGGGGCCACGGGGCCTCCTCACACTATGCCGGCGCGGCCAGGGTGGAGCCCCGCGCGCCACCACTGTGGGGCCCTGCCTCCCCTCTGGTCCCACTCGACTTTCTGGAAGGTTCCGGGAAAATAAGATGTTGGGTCTTCGTTTCGTCGAATTCCGAGAATGTTGCCCGAACAGCCTTCTCTGGAACCAAAACAACAGAAACAGGAACTGGCACTGTGGCATCTTGTTAATAGGTTAGTTCCGGAAAATGCATCAAAACGATATAAAGTGTGAACAAAACATGTAGGTATTGTCATAAAACAAGCATGGAACATCAGAAATTATGGATACGTTTGAGACGTATCAAGCATCCCCAAGCTTAGTTCCTACTCGCCCTCGAGTAGGTAAACGATAACAACAAATAATTTCTGAAGTGACATGCTACCAACATAATCTTGATCAACATTATTGTAAAGCATATGAGATGAATGGAGTGATCTGAAGCAATAGATTGCTAACAAAGAGATAATGACTAAACAAATGAATCATATAGCAAAACTTTTCATGAATAGTACTTTCAAGACAAGTATCAACAAGACTTGCATAAGAGCTAACTCATAAGCAATAAATTCAAAGTAGAATGCATTGAAGCAACACAAAGGATGATTAAGTTTCATCAATTGCTTTCAACTTGTAACATGTATATCTCATGGATATTTGTCAACATAGAGTAATATAACAAGTGCAATAAGTAAACATGTAAGAATCAATGCACACAGTTAACACAAGTGTTTGCTTCTAAGATAGAAAGAAGTGGGTAGACTGACTCAACATAAAGTAAAAGAATGGCCCTTCGCAGAGGGAAGCATGGATTACTATTTTTGTGCTAGAGATTTTGTTTTGAAAACATAGAAACAATTTTGTCAACGGTAGTAATAATTCATATGTGCTATGCATAATACTTCCTACAAGTTGCAAGTCTCATGCATAGAGTACTAATAGTGCTCGCACCTTGTCCTAATCAGCTCGGATAACACGGATTATCATTGCATGACATATGTTTCAACCAAGTGTCACAAAGGGGTACCTCTATGCCGCCTGTACAAAGGTCTAAGGAGAAAGCACGCATTGGATTTCTCGCTTTTGATTATTCTCAACTTAGACATCCATACCGGGACAACATAGATAACAGATAATGGACTCCTCTTTTAATGCTTAAGCATTCAACAACAGATAATATTCTCATAAGAGATTGAGGTTGTATGTCCAAACTGAAACTTCCACCATGATACATGGCTTTAGTTAGCGGCCCAATGTTCTTCTCTAACAATATGCATACTCAAACCATTTGATCATGAAATCACACTTACTTCAGACAAGACGAACATGCATAGCATCTCACATGATATCCAACAAAGGTAAAAAGTTGATGGCGTCCCCAGAAACATGGTTACCGCTCAACAAGCAACTTATAAGAACTAAGACACATAACTACATATTCATCACCACAATAGTTTTTAAGCTATTTGTCCCATGAGCTATATATTGCAAAGATAAAGGAATGAAATTTTAAAGGTAGCACTCAAGTAATTTACTTTGGAATGGCAGAAAAATACCACATAGTAGGTAGATATGGTGGACACAAATGGCATGGGTTTTGGCTCAAGGTGTTTGGATGCACGAGAAGCATTTCCTCTCAGTACAAGGGAGACTGTTGGAGATATGCCCAAGAGGCAATAATAAAAGTGGTTATTATATATCTTTATGTTTATGATAAATGTTTATATACCATGCTATAATTGTATTAACCGAAACATTGATACATGTGTGTTATGTAAACAAACAAAGAGTCCCTAGTAAGCCTCTTAACTAGCTTGTTGATTAATAGATGATTAGTTTCATAATCATGAACATTGGATGTTATTAATAACAAGGTTATATCATTATATGAATGATGTAATGGACACACCCAATTAAGCGTAGCATAAGATCACGTCATTAAGTTATTTGCTATAAGCTTTCGATACATAGTTACCTAGTCCTTATGACCATGAGATCATGTAAATCACTTATACCGGAAAGGTACTTTGATTACATCAAACGCCACTGCGTAAATGGGTGGTTATAAAGGTGGGATTAAGTATCCGGAAAGTATGAGTTGAGGCATATGGATCAATAGTGGGATTTGTCCATCCCGATGACGGATAGATATACTCTGGGCCCTCTCGGTGGAATGTCGTCTAATGTCTTGCAAGCATATGAATAAGTTCATAAGAGACCACATACCACAGTACGAGTAAAGAGTACTTGTCAGGAGACGAGGTTGAACAAGGTATAGTGTGATACCGATGATCAAACCTCGGACAAGTAAAATATCGCGTGACAAAGGGAATTGGTATCGTATGTGTATGGTTCATTCGATCACTAAAGTCATCGTTGAATATGTGGGAGCCATTATGGATCTCCAGATCCCGCTATTGGTTATTGGTCGGAGTGAGTACTCAACCATGTCCGCATAGTTCACGAACCGTAGGGTGACACACTTAAAGTTGGATGTTGAAATGGTAGAACTTGAATATGGAATGGAGTTCGAATATTTGTTCGGAGTCCCGGATGAGATCCCGGACATCACGAGGAGTTCCGGAATGGTCCGGAGAATAAGATTCATATATAGGATGTCATTTTATGTGAATTAAAATGATGCGGAAGGTTCTATGGAAGGTTCTAGAAGGTTCTAGAAAAGTCCGGAAGAACCCACCTAGGAAGGTGGAGTCCACATGGGACTCCACCTCCATGGCCGGCCAACCCTAGTGGGGTGGAGTCCCAAGTGGACTCCCCCATAAGGGGCCGGCCACCCCCCCTTATGGAAGGTGGAATTCCCACCTCTAGTGGGAATCCTAGCTTGGGAAGGTTTCCCACCATATGGAAGGTTTTGGGTTCGGGTCTTATTCGAAGACTTGTAGTCCAACACTTGGGGCTTCCACCTATATATAGAGGGCCAAGGGGAGGGGGCCGGCCACACCAAAGCCACAAGCTTGGCCGCCCCCCATAGTGGCCGGCCACCCCCTCTCCCCAAACCCTAGCGCCCCGCTCCTCCACCATATCCCGCACGCTTAGCGAAGCTCCGCCGGATTTCTCCACCGCCACCGACACCACGCCGTCGTGCTGTCGGATTCAAGAGGAGCTACTACTTCCGCTGCCCGCTGGAACGGGGAGGTGGACGTCGTCTTCATCAACAACCGAACGTGTGACCGAGTACGGAGGTGCTGCCCGTTCGTGGCGCCGTGATCAAGATCTTCTACGCGCTTTTGCAAGCGGCAAGTGATCGTCTACCGCAGCAACAAGAGCCTCATCTTGTAGGCTTTGGAATCTCTTCAAGGGTGAGACTCGATAATCCCCTCGTTGCTACCGTCTTCTAGATTGCATCTTGGCTTGGATTGCGTGTTCGCCGTAGGAAAATTTTTGTTTTCTATGCAACGTTATCCTACAGTGGTATCAGAGCCGTGTCTATGCATAGATGGTTGCACGAGTAGAACACAATGGTTTGTGGGCGTTGATGCTCTTGTTATCTTTAGTTGAGTACTTTGCATCTTTGTGGCATAGTGGGATGAAGCGGCTCGGGCTAACTTTACATGACCGCGTTCATGAGATTTGCTCCACGCTCGACATGCAACTTGTATTGCATAAGTGGCTTTGCGGGTGTCTGTCTCTCCTACTATAGTGAAGATTCAATTTACTCTTCTATTGACAACACTAGTATCACCGTTGTGGTTGATGTTCGTAGGTAGATTGGATCTTACTCGAAAACCCTAAACCACGTAAAATATGCAAACCAAATTAGAGAACGTCTAACTTGTTTTTGCAGGGTTTGGTGATGTGATATGGCCATAATGTGATGATGAATATGTATGAGATGATCATTATTGTATTGTGGCAACCGGCAGGAGCCTTATGGTTGTCTTTAAATTTCATGTTGAGTAGTATTTCAAAGTAGTTGTAATAGTTGCTACATGGAGGACGATCATGAAGACGGCGCCATTGACCTTGGTGCTTCGCCGATGATGATGGAGATCATGCCCGTTGATGATGGAGATCATGTCCGTGCTTTGGAGATGAAGATCAAAGGCGCAAAGACAAAAGGGCCATATCATATCACATATGAACTGCATGTGATGTTAATCCTTTTATGCATCTTATTTTGCTTAGATCGCGACGGTAGCATTATAAGATGATCCCTCTCACTAAAATCTCAAGATAATAAAGTGTTCATCCTTAGTAGCACCGTTGCCAAGACTTGTCGTTTCGAAGCATCTCGTGATGATCGGGTGTGATAGAATCAACAAGTGCATACAACGGGTGCAAGCCAGTTTTGCACATGCGGATACTAAGGTGGCCTTGACGAGCCTAGCATGTACAGACATGGTCTCGGAACACGTGATACCGAAAGGTAGAGCATGAATCATATGATTGATATGATGAACACTTTGAGTGTTCGCCATTGAAATTACATCTTGTCTCGTGATGATCGGGCATAGGTGTGATGGATTTGGTTCGTGTGATCACTAAGACAATGCGAGGGATATTGTTTTGAGTGGGAGTTCACCTAGTTTTTAATTATATTGAATTAAAATTTGAACTCAATTTGTCATAAACATTAGTCTAAACTATTGCAAATATGTTGTAGATATGGCGTCCCCAATCAATTTTAACCAGTTCCTAGAGAAAGAAAAGCTTAAGAGCAACGGTAGCAACTTCACCGACTGGTTCCGTCATGTGAGGATCTTCCTCAATGGCGGAAATCTGCAATATGTGCTTGATGCACCGCTAGGTGACCCTCCTGCAGAAACTGAAACCGATGAAGTAAAGAATGTTTACGCGACTCGGAAAACTCGGTACTCTCAAGTTCAGTGTGCCATCCTGTGCAGTCTGGAAGCCGATCTTCAAAAACGTTTTGAGCACCACGATCCACATGAGTTAATCAATGAGTTAAAGACTATCTTTGAGACTCATGCGGCCGTGGAATGCTATGAAGCATCGAAACACTTCTTCAGCTGCATGATGGAAGAAGGCAGCTCCGTTAGTGAGCACATGCTCGCCATGACCGGGCATGCGAAGAAACTCAGTGACTTGGGAATAGTGATTCCTAACAGACTGGGGATTAATCGTGTCCTTCAATCACTGCCACCTAGTTATAAGAACTTTGTGATGAATTACAATATGCAGAACATGAACAAAGAGTTACCTGAACTCTTCGCCATGCTAAAATCTGCTGAGATTGAAATTAAGAAAGAGCACCAAGTGTTGATGGTCAACAAGACCACCAGCTTCAAGAAACAGGGCAAGTCTAAAGGCAAGAACAAGAAGAGTGGCAAGAAAGCTGCCACGCCTCCTGTGAAACCTAAGTCTGGCCCTAAGCCTGATGCTGAGTGTTATTACTGCAAGGAGAAGGGACACTGGAAGCGTAATTGCTCCAAGTATTTGGCGGATCTGAAGAGCGGCCTTGTCAAGAAGAAGAAAGAAGGTATATCTGATATACATGTTATAGATGTTTATCTTACTGGTTCTCGTACTAGTACCTGGGTATTTGATACTGGTTCGGTTGCTCATATTTGTAACTCGAAACAGGAACTAAAGAATAAACGAAGACTACTAAAGGATGAAGTGACCATGCGCGTTGGAAATGGATCCAAAGTCGATGTGATCGCTGTCGGCACACTTCCTCTACATCTACCTTCGGGATTAGTTTTAAGCCTAAATAATTGTTATTTTGTACCCGCGTTGAGCATGAACATTATATCAGGATCTTGTTTAATGCAAGACGGTTATTCATTCAAGTCTGAGAATAATGGTTGTTCTATTTTTATGAATAATATCTTTTATGGTCGAGCACCTGAAAAGAATGGCTTATTTCTGTTAGATCTCGATAGTAGTGATACACATATACATAACATTGATGCTAAGCGAATTAAATTGAATGATAATTCTACTTATATGTGGCACTGTCGTCTTGGTCATATTGGAGTGAAACGCATGAAGAAACTCCATACCGATGGATTACTTGAATCACTTGACTTTGAGTCACTTGATAGATGCGAAGCATGTCTGATGGGAAAAATGACTAAGACTCCATTCTCGGGTATGATGGAGCGAGCTACTGACTTATTGGAAATCATACATACAGATGTGTGCGGACCAATGAGTGTAGCATCGCGCGGTGGTTATCGTTATGTTCTAACCTTCACAGATGATTTGAGTAGATATGGGTATATCTATTTAATGAAACATAAATCCGAAACTTTCGAGAAGTTTAAGGAATTCCAAAGTGAAGTAGAAAATCAACGTAACAAGAAGATTAAATTTCTACGATCTGATCGCGGAGGTGAATATCTGAGTTATGAGTTTGGCATGCATTTAAAGAAATGCGGAATACTTTCACAATTGACACCGCCGGGAACACCACAACGAAACGGTGTGTCCGAACGTCGTAATCGAACTCTCTTAGATATGGTTCGATCTATGATGTCTCTTACTGATTTGCCGTTATCATTTTGGAGTTATGCATTAGAGACAGCCGCATTCACTTTAAATAGAGCACCATCAAAATCCGTTGAAACGACACCGTATGAATTATGGTTTAATAAGAAACCTAAGCTGTCGTTCCTTAAAGTTTGGGGTTGCGAAGCCTATGTAAAAAAGTTACAACCGGACAAGCTAGAACCCAAAGCGGAGAAATGCGTCTTCATAGGATACCCTAAGGAAACTATAGGGTACACTTTCTATCACAGATCCGAAGGCAAGATCTTTGTTGCTAAGAACGGAACCTTTCTTGAGAAAGAATTTCTCACTAAAGAAGTGACTGGAAGAAAAGTAGAACTCGATGAGATTGAAGAATCTCTACTCGTTGATCAGAGTAGCGCAGTACCGGAAGATGTTCCTGTGCCGCCTACACCGGCAACAGAGGAAGCTAATGATAATGATCATGAAACTTCAAATGAGATAACTACTGAACCTCGCAGATCGACAAGGGAACGTGCCACTCCAGATTGGTATGATCCTTGTCTAAATGTCATGATTGTGGATAACAATGATGAAGACCCTGCGACGTATGAAGAAGCGATGATGAGCCCAGATTCCAACAAATGGCAAGAAGCCATGAAATCCGAAATGGGATCCATGTATGATAACAAAGTATGGACTTTGGTAGACTTACCTGATAGCCGCAAGGCTGTCGAGAATAAATGGATCTTCAAGAGAAAAACAGATGCTGATGGTAATATTACTGTCTATAAAGCTCGACTTGTCGCAAAGGGTTTCCGACAAATTCAAGGTGTTGACTACGATGAGACTTTCTCACCTGTAGCGAAGCTAAAATCTGTGAGGATTTTGTTAGCAATAGCTGCATTTTTCGATTATGAGATTTGGCAGATGGATGTCAAAACGGCGTTCCTTAATGGAGACATTGAGGAAGAGTTGTATATGGTACAACCCAAAGGTTTTGTCGATCCTAAAAATGCTGACAAAGTATGCAAACTTCAGCGTTCAATCTATGGACTGAAGCAAGCATCAAGAAGTTGGAACCGACGCTTTGATAAGGTGATCAAAGACTTCGGGTTTATACAGTGTCATGGAGAGGCCTGTATTTACAAGAAAGTGAGTGGGAGCTCTGTAGTTCCTGATATTATATGTAGATGACATATTATTGATTGGGAATGATATAGAACTATTAAGCAGTGTAAAAGGTTATTTGAATAATAGTTTTTCAATGAAAGACCTTGGTGAAGCATCATATATATTAGGCATCAAGATTTATAGAGATAGATCAAGACGTCTAATAGGGCTATCACAGAGTACATACCTGGACAAGATTCTAAAGAAGTTTAGAATGGACGAAAGTAAGAAAGGATTCTTACCTATGTTACCAGGCAAGGTCTTGAGTAAGACTCAAGGTCCGGCTACGGCAGAAGAAAGAGAAAGGATGAGTCAGATCCCCTATGCCTCGGCAGTAGGCTCTATCATGTATGCCATGCTATGTACAAGACCGGATATAGCACATGCTGTTAGTTTGACTAGCAGATATCAAAGTGATCCAGGAATGGAACACTGGACAGCGGTCAAGAATATCCTGAAGTACTTGAAAAGAACTAAGGATATGTTTCTTTGTTATGGAGGTGACCAAGAGCTCGTTGTAACAAGTTACACCGATGCAAGTTGGAACACTGATCCTGATGACTCTAAGTCACAATCTGGGTACGTGTTTATATTGAATGGTGCTGCAGTAAGCTGGGCAAGCTCGAAGCAGTGCACGGTGGCGAAATCCTCAACAGAATCGGAGTACATAGCGGCTTCAGAGGCTTCATCAGAAGCGGTATGGATGAAGAGGTTCATTGTAGAGCTCGGTGTGGTTCCTAGTGCATTGGACCCACTAGTCATCTACTGTGACAACATGGGTGCCATCGCCAATGCACAAGAACCAAGGTCACACAAGAGGCTGAAGCATATCAAGCTGCGTTATCATTCGATTCGCGAATACATCGAAGATGGAGAAGTAAAGATTTGCAAAGTACACACTGATCTGAATGTAGCAGATCATTGACTAAAGCTCTCCCTAGGGCATGGCATACGTCTCCAACGTATCGATAATTTCTTATGTTCCATGCCACTTTATTGATGATACCTACATGTTTTATGCACATTATATGTCGTATTTATGCGTTTCTGGAACTAACCTATTAACAAGATGCCGAAGTGCCGCCTCGTTTTCTGCTGTTTTTGGTTTCAGAAATCCTAGTAACGAAATATTCTCGGAATTGGACGAAATCAACGCCAGGTTCCTATTTTTCCATGAAGCTTCCCACCCGGGAAGGACCGAGGGGGCCACAGGCCCACCAGGAGGCCGGCGCGGCTAGGGTTGGCCCGCGCCCCCCCCCGGCCGCCTCTTCGACCTCCGACGCCGCCTCTTCGCCTATATAAAGGTCCCTGACCTAAAAACCCGACGGAGGAAGCCACGATACGAGAAAAGTTCCAGAGCCGCCGCCGTCGCGAAGCCAAGATCCGGGGACAGAGTCTCGTTCCGGCACCCCGCCGGAGAGGGAAGTGCCCCGGAAGGCTTCTCCATCGACACCGCTGCCATCTCCACCGCCATCTTCATCACCGCTGCTGCTCCCATGAGGAGGGAGTAGTTCTCCATTGAGGCTCGGGGCTGTACCGGTAGCTATGTGGTTAATCTCTCTACTATGTACTTCAATACAATGATCTCATGAGCTGCTTTACATGATTGAGATTCATATGAGTTTTGTATCACTACTATCTATGTGCTACTCTAGTGATGTGTTATTAAAGTAGTTTTATTCCTCCTGCATGTGTGCAAAGGTGACAGTGCGTGCACCGTGTTAGTACTTGGTTTATGCTATGATCATGATCTCTTGTAGATTGCGAAGTTAACTATTGCTATGATAATATTGATGTGATCTATTCCTCCTACATATGCATGAAGGTGACAGTGTGCATGCTATGCTAGTACTTGGTTTAGTCGTTTTGATCTATCTTACACTTAAGGTTACTTAAACATGAGCATTATTGTGGAGCTTGTTAACTCCGGCATTGAGGGTTCGTGTAATCCTACGCAATGTGTTCATCATCCAACAAAAGTGTAGAGTATGCATTTATCTATTCTGTTATGTGATCAATGTTGAGAGTGTCCACTAGTGAAAGTGTAATCCCTAGGCCTTGTTCCTAAATACTGCTGAGTTACTACTGCTTGTTTACTGTTTTACTGTGTTACTACTGCTGCAATACTACCACCATCAACTACACGCCAGCAAGCTATTTTCTGGCACCGTTGCTACTGCTCATATATATTCATACCACCTGTATTTCACTATCTCTTCGCCGAACTAGTGCACCTATTTGGTGTGTTGGGGACACAAGAGACTTCTTGCTTTGTGGTTGCAGGGTTGCATGAGAGGGATATCTTTGACCTCTTCCTCCCTGAGTTCGATAAACCTTGGGTGATCCACTTAAGGGAAAACTTGCTGCTGTTCTACAAACCTCTGCACTTGGAGGCCCAACACTGTCTACAGGAAAGGAGGGGGAACGTAGACATCAAGCACTTTTCTGGCGCCGTTGCCGGGGAGGAAAGGTAAAAGGTACTCACACTCCGGATCTCGGCTACTAAGCTATTTTCCGGCGCCATTGTAAGTACTCGAAGCTATTTCCTTTAGACTCTGCAATTGCGACATTTGGTTTCTTGTTTACACTAGTTAGGCATAATGGAAAACAACAAAAATATGAGAGATCTTTATGAACTTTATCTTGAATTAGGACATGATGTGTTTGAAGAGAGAATTAAAAAACCCATGGAACTTTATATGCATGATAATGGGAATGTTATTAGTATGAATGCTTTGAACACCATTGTTGCTAATGCTATGGAAAATTCTAAGCTTGGGGAAGCTGGCTTTGATGAGCATGATATTTTTAGTCCCCCAAGCATTGAGGAGAAAATTTACTTTGATGATACTTTGCCTCCTATTTATGATGATTATAATGATAGTAGTCTTTTGTTACCACCTGTTATGGAGGATAAATTTGATTATGATTACAATATACCTCCTATATTTGATAGCTACTTTGTTGAATTTGCTCCCACTACAACTAATAAAATTGATTATGCTTATGTTGGGAGTAGTAATTATTTTATGCATGAGACTCATGATAAGAATGCTTTATGTGATAGTTATATTGTTGAGTTTGCTCATGATGCTACTGAAAGTTATTATGAGAGAGGAAAATATGGTTGTAGAAATTTTCATGTTACTAAAACACCTCTCTATGTGCTGAAATTTTTGAAGCTACACTTGTTTTATCTTCCTATGCTTGTTACTTTGCTCTTCATGAACTTGTTTATTTACAAGATTCCTATGCATAGGAAGCATGTTAGACTTAAATGTGTTTTGAATTTGCCTCTTGATGCTCTCTTTTGCTTCAAATACTATTTCTTGCGAGTGCATCATTAAAACTGCTGAGCCCATCTTAATGGCTATAAAGAAAGAACTTCTTGGGAGATAACCCATGTGTTTATTTTACTACAGCAATTTTTGTTTTGTTGAGTCTTGGAAGTTGTTTACTACTGTAGCAACCTCTCCTTATCATGTTTTTGTGCCAAGTAAAGTTTCTATGCCAAAGTTGATGTTATATTTGGGATTGCTGCGCAGAAACAGCATTGCTGTCTGTCACGAATCTGGGCCTATTTCTCTGTAGAAAATTCGAAAAAATCTGCCAATTTACGAGCGTGATCCTCAGATATGTACGCAACTTTCATTAGTTTTGAGTTTTTCCATTTGAGCAAGTCTGGTGCCATTTATAAATTCGTCTTTACGGACTGTTCTGTTTTTGACAGATTCTGCCTTTTATTTCGCATTGCCTCTTTTGCTATGTTGGATTTATTTCTTTGATCCACTAATGTCCAGTAGCATTATGCAATGTCCAGAAGTGAAAATAATGATTGTGTCACCTCTGAATGAGTGAATTATTAATGATGCACTAACCCTCTAATGAGTTTGCTTGAAGTTTGGTGTGAAGGAAGTTTTCAAGGGTCAAGAGAGGAGAATGATATACTATGATCAAGAGGAGTGAAAGCTCTAAGCTTGGGGATGCCCCCGTGGTTCACCCCTGCATATTTTAAGAAGACTCAAGCATCTAAGCTTGGGGATGCCCAAGGCATCCCCTTCTTCATCGACAAAATCATCAGGTTCCTCCCCTGAAACTATATTTTTATTCAATCACATCTTGTGTTCTTTACTTGGAGCGTCGGTTTGTTTTCGTTTTTGTTTTTGTTTGAATAAGATGGATCCTAGCATTCACTTTGTGGGAGAGAGACACGCTCCGCTGTTGCATATGGACACATGTGTCCTTAGGCTTTACTCATAATGTTCAAGGCGAAGTTTCTTCTTCGTTAAATTGTTATATGGTTGGAATTGGAAAATGCTACATGTAGTAATTCTAAAATGTCTTGGATAATGTGATACTTGGCAATTGTTGTGCTCATGTTTAAGCTCTTGCATCATATACTTTGCACCCATTAATGAAGAAATACATAGAGCATGCTAAAATTTGGTTTGCATAATTGGTTTCTCTAAGGTCTAGATAATATCTAGTATTGAGTTTTGAACAACAAGGAAGACGGTGTAGAGTCTTATAATGTTTACAATATGTCTTTTATGTGAGTTTTGCTGCACCGTTCATCCTTGAGTTTGCTTCAAATAACCTTGCTAGCCTAAACCTTGTATCGAGAGGGAATACTTCTCATGCATCCAAAATCCTTGAGCCAACTACTATGCCATTTGTGTCCACCATACCTACCTACTACATGGTATTTCTCCGCCATTCCAAAGTAAATTGCTTGAGTGCTACCTTTAAACAATTCAAAAGTTATTACCTCTTATTTGTGTCAATGTTTTATAGCTCATGAGGAAGTATGTGGTGTTTTATCTTTCGATCTTGTCATTTACTTTTGACAGACTTTCACTAATGGACTAGTGGCTTCATCCGCTTATCCAATAATTTTGCAAAAAGAGCTGGCAATGAGGTTCCCAGCCTCAATTAATTAACTTGCATTAATAATTCTCTTCACATGTTTTGCTCTGATTCATCAGTAAGCAACTTAATTTTGCAAATAGACACTCCTCCATGGTATGTGAATGTTGGAAGGCACCCGAGGATTCGGTTAGCCATGGCTTGTGTAAGCAAAAGGTTGGGAGGAGTGTCATCCATAAATAAAGAAAAACTAAACTAAAGTACATGTGTAAACAAAAGAGAAGAGGGATGATCTACCTTGCTGGTAGAGATAACGTCCTTCATGGGAGCCGCTCTTGAAAGTCTGGTTGATGAGGTAGTTAGAGTGCCCACTACCATTCGTTGACAACAACAAACACCTCTCAAAACTTTACTTTTATACTCTTTATGTTTTCAAAATCAAAGCTCTAGCACAAATATAGCAATCAATGCTTCCCTCTGCGAAGGGCCATTCTTTTACTTTTTATGTTGAGTCAGTTCACCTATTTCTCTCCACCTTAAGAAGCAAACACTTGTGTGAACTGTGCATTGATTCCTACATACTTGCATATTGCACTTGTTATATTACTCTATGTTGACAATTATCCATGAGATATACATGTTACAAGTTGAAAGCAACCGCTGAAACTTAATCTTCCATTGTGTTGCTTCAATACCTCTACTTTGAATTATTGCTTTATGAGTTAACTTTTATGCAAGACTTATTGATGCTTGTCTTGAAGTACTATTCATGAAAAGTCTTTGCTTTATGATTCAGTTGTTTACTCATGTCATTACCATTGTTTTGATCGCTGCATTCATCTCATATGCTTACAATAGTATGATCAAGGTTATGATGGCATGTCACTTAAGAAATTATCTTTGTTATCGTTTTACCTGCTCGGGACGAGCAGAACTAAGCTTGGGGATGCTGATACGTCTCCAACGTATCGATAATTTCTTATGTTCCATGCCACTTTATTGATGATACCTACATGTTTTATGCACATTATATGTCGTATTTATGCGTTTTCGGAACTAACCTATTAACAAGATGCCGAAGTGCCAGTCCTGCTGTTTTTGGTTTCAGAAATCCTAGTAACGAAATATTCTCGGAATTGGACGAAATCAACGCCCAGGTTCCTATTTTTCCACGAAGCTTCCAGAACACCCGGGAAGGACCAGAGGGGGGCCACAGGCCCACCAGGAGGGTGGCCGGCGCGGCCTAGGGTTGGCCCGCGCCGCCTTACCCCCTGGCCGCCTCGTCGACCCTCCGACGCCGCCTCTTCGCCTATATAAAGGTCCCTGACCTAAAACCCTGACGGAGGAAGCCACGATACGAGAAAAGTTCCAGAGCCGCCGCCGTCGCGAAGCCAAGATCTGGGGGACAGGAGTCTCTGTTCCGGCACCCTGCCGGAGCGGGGAAGTGCCCCCGGAAGGCTTCTCCATCGACACCGCTGCCATCTCCACCGCCATCTTCATCACCGCTGCTGCTCCCATGAGGAGGGAGTAGTTCTCCATTGAGGCTCGGGGCTGTACCGGTAGCTATGTGGTTAATCTCTCTACTATGTACTTCAATACAATGATGTCATGAGCTGCTTTACATGATTGAGATTCATATGAGTTTTGTATCACTACTATCTATGTGCTACTCTAGTGATGTGTTATTAAAGTAGTTTTATTCCTCCTGCATGTGTGCAAAGGTGACAGTGCGTGCACCGTGTTAGTACTTGGTTTATGCTATGATCATGATCTCTTGTAGATTGCGAAGTTAACTATTGCTATGATAATATTGATGTGATCTATTCCTCCTACATATGCATGAAGGTGACAGTGTGCATGCTATGCTAGTACTTGGTTTAGTCGTTTTGATCTATCTTACACTTAAGGTTACTTAAACATGAGCATTATTGTGGAGCTTGTTAACTCCGGCATTGAGGGTTCGTGTAATCCTACGCAATGTGTTCATCATCCAACAAAAGTGTAGAGTATGCATTTATCTATTCTGTTATGTGATCAATGTTGAGAGTGTCCACTAGTGAAAGTGTAATCCCTAGGCCTTGTTCCTAAATACTGCTGAGTTACTACCGATTGTTTCATGTTTTACTGTGTTACTACTGCTGCAATACTACCACCATCAACTACACGCCAGAAGCTATTTTCTGGCACAACTGCTACTTCATATATATTCATACCACCCGTATTTCACTATCTCTTCGCCGAACTAGTGCACCTATTTGGTGTGTTGGGGACACAAGAGACTTCTTGCTTTGTGGTTGCAGGGTTGCATGAGAGGGATATCTTTGACCTCTTCCTCCCTGAGTTCGATAAACCTTGGGTGATCCACTTAAGGGAAAACTTGCTGCTGTTCTACAAACCTCTGCACTTGGAGGCCCAACACTGTCTACAGAAAGGAGGGGGAACAGAAGCATGACCAACACCAGAATGCCATGGGTGTTAGGTTCTTGACAATGTAATCTAGATTATTGACTCTAGTGCAAGTGGGAGACTGTTGGAGATATGCCCAAGAGGCAATAATAAAAGTGGTTATTATATCTTTATGTTTATGATAAATGTTTATATACCATGCTATAATTGTATTAACCGAAACATTGATACATGTGTGTTATGTAAACAAACAAAGAGTCCCTAGTAAGCCTCTTAACTAGCTTGTTGATTAATAGATGATTAGTTTCATAATCATGAACATTGGATGTTATTAATAACAAGGTTATATCATTATATGAATGATGTAATGGACACACCCAATTAAGCGTAGCATAAGATCACGTCATTAAGTTATTTGCTATAAGCTTTCGATACATAGTTACCTAGTCCTTATGACCATGAGATCATGTAAATCACTTATACCGGAAAGGTACTTTGATTACATCAAACGCCACTGCGTAAATGGGTGGTTATAAAGGTGGGATTAAGTATCCGGAAAGTATGAGTTGAGGCATATGGATCAATAGTGGGATTTGTCCATCCCGATGACGGATAGATATACTCTGGGCCCTCTCGGTGGAATGTCGTCTAATGTCTTGCAAGCATATGAATAAGTTCATAAGAGACCACATACCACAGTACGAGTAAAGAGTACTTGTCAGGAGACGAGGTTGAACAAGGTATAGTGTGATACCGATGATCAAACCTCGGACAAGTAAAATATCGCGTGACAAAGGGAATTGGTATCGTATGTGTATGGTTCATTCGATCACTAAAGTCATCGTTGAATATGTGGGAGCCATTATGGATCTCCAGATCCCGCTATTGGTTATTGGTCGGAGTAAGTACTCAACCATGTCCGCATAGTTCACGAACCGTAGGGTGACACACTTAAAGTTGGATGTTGAAATGGTAGAACTTGAATATGGAATGGAGTTCGAATATTTGTTCGGAGTCCCGGATGAGATCCCGGACATCACGAGGAGTTCCGGAATGGTCCGGAGAATAAGATTCATATATAGGATGTCATTTTATGTGAATTAAAATGATGCGGAAGGTTCTATGGAAGGTTCTAGAAAAGTCCGGAAGAAACCACCTAGGAAGGTGGAGTCCACATGGGACTCCACCTCCATGGCCGGCCAACCCTAGTGGGGGTGGAGTCCCAAGTGGACTCCCCCATAAGGGGCCGGCCACCCCCCCATATGGAAGGTGGAATTCCCACCTCTAGTGGGAATCCTAGCTTGGGAAGGTTTCCCACCATATGGAAGGTTTTGGGTTCGGGTCTTATTCGAAGACTTGTAGTCCAACACTTGGGGCTTCCACCTATATATAGAGGGCCAAGGGGAGGGGGCCGGCCACACCAAAGCCACAAGCTTGGCCGCCCCCCATAGTGGCCGGCCACCCCCTCTCCCCAAACCCTAGCGCCCCGCTCCTCCACCATATCCCGCACGCTTAGCGAAGCTCCGCCGGATTTCTCCACCGCCACCGACACCACGCCGTCGTGCTGTCGGATTCAAGAGGAGCTACTACTTCCGCTGCCCGCTGGAACGGGGAGGTGGACGTCGTCTTCATCAACAACCGAACGTGTGACCGAGTACGGAGGTGCTGCCCGTTCGTGGCGCCGTGATCAAGATCTTCTACGCGCTTTTGCAAGCGGCAAGTGATCGTCTACCGCAGCAACAAGAGCCTCATCTTGTAGGCTTTGGAATCTCTTCAAGGGTGAGACTCGATAATCCCCTCGTTGCTACCGTCTTCTAGATTGCATCTTGGCTTGGATTGCGTGTTCGCCGTAGGAAATTTTTTGTTTTCTATGCAACGTTATCCTACATGGGCTAGCAAGGTTGTTTGAAGCAAACAAAAGTATGAACAGGTACAGCAAAACTTACACAAGAACATATTGCAAGCATTATAAGACTCTACACTGTCTTCCTTGTTGTTCAAACACTTCACCAGAAAATATCTAGACTTAGAGAGACCAATCATGCAAACCAAATTTTAACAAGCTCTACGGTAGTTCTCCATTAATAGATTAAACTACATGATGCAAGAGCTTAAACATGATCTAATGAGAGCTCAAAACAATTGCCAAGTTTCAAGTTATTCCAAACCATATGAAGCATTTTCTGATTCCAACCAAATAGCAATCAACGAAGCAATTTCAGCCTTCGCCATGAACATTAAAGCACAATTAAGAACACAAGTGTTCCATATGAAAAAGCGGAGCGTGTCTCTCTCCCACATGAGCATGAATTTATTCAGAGAATGAAAATAACAAAATGAAAATAAAAGCACACAGACGCTCCAAGTAAAGTACATAAGATGTGACGGAATAAAAATATAGTTTCACTAGAAGTGACCTGATAAGTTGTCGATGAAGAAGGGGATGCCTTGGGCATCCCCAAGCTTAGATGCTTGAGTCTTCTTGAAATATGCAGGGATGAACCACCGGGGCATCCCCAAGCTTAGACCTTTCACTCTTCTTGATCATAGTATATCATCCTCTTCTCTTGACCCTTGAAAACTTCCTCCACACCAAACTTAAAGCAAACTCATTAGAGGGTTAGTGCATAATCAAAAATTCACACATTCAGAGGTGACATAATCATTCTTAACACTTCTGGACATTGCACAAAGCTTCTGAAAGTTAATGAAACAAAGAAACTCATTCAACATAGCAAAAGCGGCAATGCGAAATAAAAGGCAGAATCTGTCAAAAACAGAACAGTCCGTAAAGACGAATTTTGCAGGGGCACTTAACTTGCTCAAACGGAAAACTCAAAACTAATGAAAGTGCGTACATATCTGAGGATCACACACGTAAATTGGCAGATTTTTTCTGAGTTACCTACAGAAGTTCTGAATTCGTGATGCAGAAATCTGTTTCTCAGTAATCCAAATCTAGCATCAACTTTACCATAGAGACTTTACTTGGCACAAAAACATGATAAGGAGAGGTTGCTACAGTAGTAACAACTTCCAAGACTCAACAATACAGTAGCAAAATAAACACATGGGTTATCTCCCAAGAAGTGCTTTCTTTATAGCCATTAAGATGGGCTCAGCAATTTTAATGATGATGCTCATAAGGATGAGAGTCGCAGCAAAGAGAGCATCAAAAAAGTATAAAGAAATTTAAGCCTAACCCTCTTCCTATGAAAAGGAATCTTGTACACAAATAAATTCATGAAGAACAAAGTGACAAGCATAAGAAGATAAGACACGAGTAACTTCAAGATTCTCAACATAAAGAGGGGAAACTTAATATTATTAAGATGCATACAACCGTGTTTCCCTCTCTCATAATAACTTTCAGTAGCATCATTGATGAAATCCACAATATAACCATCACTTAAAACATTCTTATCATGGTTCATATGCATAAAAGTATCATTATTTTTGACATAAGAAAAACTCTTCTCATTAATAGTAATTGGAGCAGGATCATTATCAAGAATTTGAACATGGTAAACAAGTTGCATACTAAGGGAATGGTTTTTGGCAATCCCATCATAACTATGACAAGTTTCATAAGGATAATTGTAACATGTGTCATATCCATCTCTATAGCGATTATCTAAACCAGAATATGTAATATCATCATTTTCACTAAAAGTAAAGGTCTCAAATATAGGATCTTCAAGCACAACATCCCCAAGCTTAGAGCTTTCAATATCATCGTTTGAGGGGACATGAATAATGCTATCATCATTACTTTCATAATCAGTACCAAAGAGATTTCCAATATCAAAGGTAGTGTGCTCTTCCAAATCATGATCACTAATATGGGTAAAGGGCATAGGAAGATCATTGTACTCAGATTCATTATCATAATAATCATTAGGAGCAACATACTTACGGTTACCTATTGTTACCTCATACACGCGGGGATATGTCGTTGCCTCTTTCACTACAAGAAAAGTTCTGATAGACAACGTCTCAAAATCGTCCGCTAAGGGGTATTTTTCGTCGCCTATGGGCCTAACCCGACGATATGGGTTCCGTTGTGGAAACTGCGTCAGGCAAAGTCCAACGACGATTTTTTCGGTCCGTCGCGCTTGGGCGCCCTTCCGCCACGGAAAATCGGACCGTTGCGGAAGTGTTTTCGGGAGCCCGTTGACTGCTGACGTCATGCAAACTGACACGTGGCAGACGCCGTTAACTCGCAGTTAACGGCGTTAACCGGCTGAAACCCCGTGGTAGATGGTAGGCCCACACGAGGCCTGCCACGTCTTAAGCGGGCCGGGCCAGATGACATAGTTTGACCGGTCAACTATATAGCTGGGCCGGTCCATTAGTTACGTGGGCCGGGCCTAACCTCTAATGTTGACTGGTCAAAAGTTAAATGGGCCGGCCCATTTAACATGTGGGGTCCACCTTACAGCAACTGGGCCGGCCCAAGAAGCAAGTGGGCCGGCCAAAATACGTGGGTCCCACTTTCCCGTTAAAAGGCCGGCCCATTTAGTGTGTGGGGTCCACCGTATAGCAAGTGGGCGGCCCAACAAGCTAGTGGGTCGGCCAAAACACAGGTGGGTCCCACTTTCCTGTTAAAGGGCCGGCCCATTTAGTGTGTGGGGTCCACCATATATCAAGTGGGCCGGCCCAACAAGATAGTGGGCCGGCCAAAAACACAGGTGGGACCCATCTTCCTGTTAAAGGGTCGGCCCATTTAGTATGTGGGATCCACAATATAGTGGGCTGGCCCACCAAGATAGTGGGTCGGGCCAAAAACACATGTGGGTCCCACATTCCTGTTAATGGGCCGGCCCATTTGGTATGTGGGGTCCACCATGTAGAAAGTGGGCCGGCCCAACGAGATAGTGGGTCGGGCCAAAACACAGGTGGGTCCCACCATCCTATTAAAGGGCCGGCCCATTTGGTGTGGGGTCCACCATATGAAAGTGGGCCGGCCCATTTGGTATGTGGGGTCCACCATCTAGAAAGTGGGCCGGCCCAACAAGATAGTGGGCCGGGTCAAAACACAGGTGGGTCCCACCTTCCTATTAAAGGGCCGGCCCATTTACCATGTGGGACCACCATAGAGCAAGTGGGCCGGCCCAATAAGCATGTGGAGCCCATTATCGTGTAACCGGGCCGGCCTACTAAAGAAGTGGGCCGGCCCAAAATGAAAGTGGGTCCCACACTACTGTAAGTGGGCCGGCCCAATCTGTTGTAGGGCCCTACTTGTTTGACTAGTCAACTTGCATTAAATTTCATGAGCCTAAAATCTGATTTCAATGATACACACAATTACATACACAAATAAAACAAATAGGAAAATTACAAGGCAATTAATGTGCCCAAATAAAAAAATTACATAGAATCATTGAGGACTTCTATTAGCATCATCAATAACACGTTGACATTTGGCAATCGCCTTGATTGAATCTTGTGTACTCTTTGTCAACATATCAGCTACAGATCTTAAAGCAGCAATACCATGTCTTTTATAAAGTACAGCCTTGAGATATTTACTGTCTGATGAAAGAAATGGTCTAGGTTGACGGCTATGAGAAGATGCATCAGAAGAAAGATCAGAACTTTTTGTGGGCCTCACTGGTAATGAAGATTGCTTCATCACAACTGCATTCTGATAATAATGCAAAAAGAGTTAAACGATGAACTATGCAAACATTTATTATGCAATGTAGATATAAGATAATAACAAGTTGCATAAATAAGACATGTATGGAACTTGTACTAAGCACAAACTTACATCATAATGTTGCACAGGGTCGCTACAGATCCTTTTTTGGCGACTATCTTCTAATGATGACTGCTTCATTAAAACAGCATTCTGGTAACATTGTAAACATAGTTACAACAATTAACTATTCAAACATGTATTACGCAATGTAGAGATCAGATAACAGCATGTAGCAGAAATAAGCACAAGATAAGATAAGATGCATGTACTAAGCACATACTGGCTCACTGCAGGTCCTTCTCTTGCGTGCACTAGTCGTGGTCAACATGCCTATCATTTTAGGTTCAGCCATCAAGTGAAATGCTAATCCTCCTGCTCCATTGTCCTTAATCTGTGTTTAGATATCACATTTAAGACCAAGTCAGCTGGTTTCAAATAACAAAAAACTTGAGCTGCCAAATGAATAAGCCAATAGTTACCAGATATCAAATTAAAACCAACTAGATGTTGCTTTGCATGAGATACGAATTTCAGACATTCAGATTTAGAGTAGGGTAATGCCAAGGTTTTACACATAAAGTAAACTGGCATTAAGAATGACCAAATGTCAGGTTCAAATCACCCTCGAAGTTTCTCCAAGACAAGCATATCAAATAGGCAGAAACATAGTAAAGCATGAATGGCATTGCTATGGCAGGGTTCCAAGTGTTAATCTCTTGCATAAGGAACAATGCATATAGGTTATAGATAATAACGGAAGTAAACTGCCAAAATTACCAACCACGAACTCAGATTCCAACCTTACCTAGCGTCCCCGCTGTTAATGTTGGATGTTCTAATAAGTGGTTCGCATGATCAATCCCAAGGAAAAATAACATTGACAAGTCAGTCTACGATAATACAAAGACCAGACATGCACGCAGCAATAACTATATAAGCTAAAGACGAGGTATAAGAGCAAGCAGATTGGAAATGCACATAGCATGATTATAAAAGCAGTGTGAGAATAGCAGACACGAGAAAACAGCTAGCGGTGAGCTAATGACGTGGTATAAGAACAAGCAGATTGGAAATGCCCATAGCACGACTATAAAAGCAGTGCGACAATAGCATGCAGTACAAAAACAGTTGGCAGCAAATGAATGGGTACAAGGCTATAAATATGTGGATGCACACAGGTGTCAGTAGAATGAACAGGATGGTAGCGACCGGATAATGCTTTTGTACTGTACAACATTTAAACAAACTTCATGCGAAGCAACACATCAAGAAAGTTAACGGCATATGAGATCTGCAAATAACTACACAAAACATGGCTAAAGAAACACCGCGATCTAACGGGCCAGCGTACTAACCAAGCTGCGGCGGGGTGGACGGGGGCGGCAACTTGCATTCCAGCGGCGGCGAACGCGGGAGACGATGAATCGACCATGTTTCAGTAGAAGCGGGCGTTAGTGAAGCAGATCTGGTTGGCTGGCAAGGTATTCGGTGAAGTTGATACAGCCGCTGCGGCGAGGTAGTCGGTGGCGAGGTCGGCGGTGAAGCAGATCCGTCGGTGGCGAGGTCGGCGGTGAAGCAGATCCGTCGGTGGCGAGGTCGGCGGTGAAGCAGATCCGTCGGTGACGAGGGCGGCGGGGGAGCGGATCAGGTGGGTGGACAGCCAACACGATCAAGGCTACGCTGTGGAGGAGTATGCCGGCGGCGAAGCAGATCTAGTACTGTAGAGAGTCAGAGCTTTGGCGTGTGAGAGTATTTTTGAGCTAATGGGGCGAATGGTTGGTGGGTGGGTGTGGGCCTGTGGGGAGGGTTCGGGATCTAGGCAAGATATTTCATTGTTACCGAATGAGCCCTCCATGGTCGGTGGGTTGTAGCTTCCGGACCAGGGTTAAAAGGGTAAAACTGGTCACGGGATTTTCGAATGGATGCGGCGGGATGATTTGGCGCGTGGCCGAAATTTTCAGTTTCAAGCTACAGTACGAGCAGAACGACAAAAATAATGTTCTTCCCCAGGGAGCTCTCATTTCTTCCTCTTCTCTTTCTCTCTCGAGTCTCTCCCACTCCCCCGGCTCCTCTCCCCCTTCTCTCCGGCGGCCTCGCCGGCCGGAGACGAGGCCGACTTCTCTCTGTATATTGTACACCCTCCGAACTAAATTAATTGATTCAACTTTCCTTAGACGTGTATGTATCTAGAGTAAAAACATGTGTGGATACATCCATATTTAGATAAGCAAAGTTGAGTCAGCTAATTTGGATCCGAGGGAGTTAGTGTTGTTGTAAGCTTAGATCCAGTGTTTCCCATGAGCAGAATGGCGCAATGGAGTCGGGGATCTCGTCATCGGCTTCAGATCTGGCCTATGGTGAATCTGGCGGATCTTGCCGGCCAAACCCCGATCTGGTGCCATCAATGTGATGGCGCTAACGGTGAGGCTTGCTTTGGTCAGTGCTTCAGATCTGGCCAATGGGGAAGTCAAGCTGCTAAAGTTCACAAGCTCGGGGCATACGACGGCGTCATCCGTCTTGCCCGTGCACATCTTGGACTTTCAGCGACCCTTCTCAGAGCCAATATGCCGTTGCTGAGGCCCTTCTTCTCCTTCGTCCTGGCGACTACCGGCGACACCGTCCCAAGTGGTGCGTCCCCGGCGACGGAGTTGCTGGAAAGGATGCGGAGCAGAGATCTGATGTGCGGTCCAGAAGGACTCGATTGATTTTCTTCTATATGTTTTGGGGTCCTTTTTGTAAAGTTGCAGGTTCTATTAGTTATTGTCTAGTACTTTTGGTCCTCTATGTAATTTTTTGGACTAGTTTCCATTGGCACTGATAAACTTGAATTTTGACAAGTTCACGAGGAAAAAAATTCCTTTGCACATATGGCCTATCATGTATAAACATTCTTGAGATTTAAACTATATGTAATGTGCCATGCATTAACCCTAAACCATATATATGTAACTAACCCTAGCTGATCAAACCCTACTTAATTAAAACAAATAACCCTAAACTATACGCATGCACTTTATGCGCAAAGGCGCGGGTGCCTCTAATAATGTGTGTGCGCACTCGATCGATGATCCCTAAACCTTATACAACCCTGAAACCCTAATCCCTAATCCCTAAACCCTAAACACCCTAAACACTAAACCCTAGACCCTAAACCCTAACCCTAACCCTAAACCCTAATTAAACCCTATATATAGGCCAACGACACTTAATTGTGCATCAAGCAGGCCAGGGGTGCCTCGCGGTCCTCTAATTAAATTAAATGTGCCATGCATTAACCCTAAACCATATATATGTAACTAACCATAGCTAATCAACCCTACTTAATGAAAACACATAACCCTAAACTATACTAGCTATAACCCGATCTAATAAAAACATGCTCTATATATAGCAGCTAGCTAGCAAACCGTAGATTAACACCAATTAATATATACATGGCCTATATCGATCATGTTGTATAACATATCCCTGAGATTCATTAATTAATTATATAATTATCGTGATAAATTAATTAACTTTAATTTTGACAAGTTCTCTCGAATGAAAACACATTTGATTAAGTTGCCTCATAATATATATATATAATTAGTGTGCATGCATGGCCTACCATGCATTCGTGCATATATTTTAATGTATATTTGAACATATTCTTGGGGATTTCAATCTCTCTCTCTCGATCATCTATATATCGTTGGTGGCCAAAAAACACACATATATATATATGCATGCAATTTATGCGTAAAGGCGCGGGTGCCTCTAATAATGTGTGTGCGCACTCGATCGATGATCCCTAAACCTTAAACAACCCTAAAACCCCTAAATCCCTAATCCCTAAACCCTAAACACCCTAAACACTAAACCCTAAACCCTAGACCCTAAACGTACCCTAACCCTAACCCTAACCCTAACCCTAACCCTAAACCCTAGCTAATCCTAAACCCCAATTAAACCCTATGTATATGCCAACGACACTTAATTGTGCATCGATCGAGCGGGTCATGGGTGCCTCGTGATCCTCTAATAAAATTAAATGTGCCATGCATTAACCATAAACCATATATATGTAACTAACCCTAGCTAATCAACCCTACTTAATTAAAACACATAACCCTAAACTATACTAGATATAACCCGATCTAATAAAAACATGCTCTATATATAGCAGCTAGCTAGCAAACCGTAGATTAACACCAATTAAAATATACATGGCCTATATCGATCATGTTGTATAACATATCCCTGAGATTCATTAATTAATTATATAATTATCGTGATAAATTAATTAACTTGAACTTTGACAAGTTCTCTCGAATGAAAACACATTTGATTAAGTTGCCTCATAATATATATATATATAATTAGTGTGCATGCCTACAATGCATTCGTGCATATATTTTAATGTATATTTGAACATATTCTTGGGGATTTCAATCTCTCTCTCTCGATCATCTATATATCGTTGGTGGCCCAAAAAACACACATATATATGCATGCAATTTATGCGTAAAGGCGCGGGTGCCTCTAATAATATAATGTGTGTGCGCACTCGATCGATGATCCCTAAACCTTAAACAACCCTAAAACCTTAAAATCCCTAATCCCTAAACCCTAAACACCCTAAACACTAAACCCTAAACCCTAGACCCTAAACATACCCTAACCCTAACCCTAACCCTAAACCCTAGCTAATCCTAAACCCCAATTAAACCCTCTGTATAGGCCAACGACACTTAATTGTGCATCGATCGAGCGGGTCATGGGTGCCTCGTGATCCTCTAATAAAATTAAATGTGCCGTGCATTAACCCTAAACCATATATATGTAACTAACCCTAGCTAATCAACCCTACTTAATTAAAACACATAACCCTAAACTATACTAGCTAGCTGCTATAACCCGATCTAATAAAAACATGCTCTATATATAGCAGCTAGCTAGCAAACCGTAGATTAACACCAATTAAAATATACATGGCCTATATCGATCATGTTGCATAACATATCCCTGAGATTCATTAATTAATTATATAATTATCGTGATAAATTAATTAACTTGAACTTTGACAAGTTCTCTCGAATGAAAACACATTTGATTAAGTTGCCTCATAATATATATATAATTAGTGTGCATGCATGGCCTACAATGCATTCGTGCATATATTTTAATGTATATTTGAACATATTCTTGGGGATTTCAATCTCTCTCTCGATCATCTATATATCGTTGGTGGCCCAAAAAACACACATATATATGCATGCAATTTATGCGTAACGGCGCGGGTGCCTCTAATAATGTGTGTGCGCACTCGATCGATGATCCCTAAACCTTAAACAACCCTAAAACCTTAAATCCCTAATCCCTAAACCCTAAACACTAAACCCTAAACCCTAGACCCTAAACGTACCCTAACCCTAACCCTAAACCCTAGCTAATCCTAAACCCCAATTAAACCCTATGTATAGGCCAACGACACTTAATTGTGCATCGATCGAGTGGGTCATGGGTGCCTCGTGATCCTCTAATAAAATTAAATGTGCCATGCATTAACCCTAAACCATATATATGTAACTAACCCTAGCTAATCAACCCTACTTAATTAACACACATAACCCTAAACTATACTAGCTAGCTATAACCCGATCTAATAAAAACATGCTCTATATATAGCAGCTAGCTAGCTAGCAAACCGTAGATTAACACCAATTAAAATATACATGGCCTATATCGATCATGTTGTATAACATATCCCTGAGAATCATTAATTAATTATATAATTATCGTGATAAATTAATTAACTTGAACTTTGACAAGTTCTCTCGAATGAAAACACATTTGATTAAGTTGCCTCATAATATATATATAATTAGTGTGCATGCATGGCCTACAATGCATTCGTGCATATATTTTAATGTATATTTGAACATATTCTTGGGGATTTCAATCGATCTCTCTCTCTCTCTCTCGATCATCTATATATCGTTGGTGGCCCAAAAAACACACATATATACGCATGCACTTGATGCGTAAAGGCGCGGGTGCCTCTAATAATGTGTGTGCGCACTCGATCGATGATCCCTAAACCTTAAACAACCCTAAAACCCTAATCCCTAATCCCCTAAACCCTAAACACCCTAAACACACTAAACCCTAGACCCTAAACACCCTAAACACTAAACCCTAAACCCTAGACCCTAAACACCGTAAACCCTAAACCATAAACCCTAAACCCTAAACCCTAAACCCTAAACCCTAAAACCCTAAACCCTAAACACTAAACCCTAAACCCTATAAACACCCTAAACACTAATTAAAACCTAAACCCTAGACCCTAAACACTAAACCCTAAACCCTAGACCCTAAACACCGTAAACACTAAACCCTAAACCCTAAACACCCTAAACACTAATTAAACCCTAAACCATAGACCCTAAACACTAGACCCTAAACCCTAGACCCTAAACACCCTAAACACTAAACCCTAGACCCTCTAAACACAGTAAACACTAAACCCTAAACCCTAGACCCTAGCTAAACACCCAAAACACTAAACCCTAAACCCAGCTAGCTAACCCTAAACCCTAATTAAACCCTATATATATAGGCCAACGACACTTAATTGTGCATCAAGCAGGCCAGGGGTGCCTCGCGGTCCTCTAGTTAAATTAAATGTGACATGCATTAACCCTAAACCATATATATATAACTAACCCCTAGCTAATCAAACCCTAGTTAATTAAAACACATAACCCTAAACTATACTAGCTATAACCCGATCTAATAAAAACATGCTCTATATATAGCATGCAGCTAGCTAGCAAAAACGGTAGATTAAAACCAATTAATATATACATGGCCTATATATCGATCATATGTTGTATAACATCTCCCTGAGATTCATTAATTAATTATATAATTATCGATGATAAATTAATTAACTTGAATTTTGACAAGTTCTCTCGAATGAAAACACATTTGATTAAGTTTCCTCATAATATATATATAATTAGTGTGCATGCATGGCCTACCATGCATGCATTAATTCGTGCATATATTTTAATATATATTTGAACATATTCTTGGGGATTTCAATCTCTCTCTCTCGATCATCTATATGTCGTTGGTGGCCAAAAAACACACACATATACGCATGCACTTTATGCGCAAAGGCGCGTGTGCCTCTAATAATGTGTGTGTGCGCACTCGATCGATGATCCCTAAACCTTAAACAACCCTAAAACCCTAATCCCTAATCCCCTAAACCCTAAACACCCTAAACACACTAAACCCTAGACCCTAAACACCCTAAACACGTACTAAACCCTAAACCCTAGACCCTAAACACCGTAAACCCTAAACCATAAACCCTAAACCCTAAACCCTAAACCCTAAACCCTAAACCCTAAAACCCTAAACCCTAAACCCTAAACCCTATAAACACCCTAAACACTAATTAAACCCTAAACCCTAGACCCTAAACACTAAACCCTAAACCCTAGACCCTAAACACCGTAAACACTAAACCCTAAACCCTAAACACCCTAAACACTAATTAAACCCTAAACCATAGACCCTAAACACTAGACCCTAAACCCTAGACCCTAAACACCCTAAACACTAAACCCTAGACCCTCTAAACACAGTAAACACTAAACCCTAAACCCTAGACCCTAGCTAAACACCCAAAACACTAAACCCTAAACCCAGCTAGCTAACCCTAAACCCTAATTAAACCCTATATATATAGGCCAACGACACTTAATTGTGCATCAAGCAGGCCAGGGGTGCCTCGCGGTCCTCTAGTTAAATTAAATGTGACATGCATTAACCCTAAACCATATATATATAACTAACCCCTAGCTAATCAAACCCTAGTTAATTAAAACACATAACCCTAAACTATACTAGCTATAACCCGATCTAATAAAAACATGCTCTATATATAGCATGCAGCTAGCTAGCAAAAACGGTAGATTAAAACCAATTAATATATACATGGCCTATATATCGATCATATGTTGTATAACATCTCCCTGAGATTCATTAATTAATTATATAATTATCGATGATAAATTAATTAACTTGAATTTTGACAAGTTCTCTCGAATGAAAACACATTTGATTAAGTTTCCTCATAATATATATATAATTAGTGTGCATGCATGGCCTACCATGCATGCATTAATTCGTGCATATATTTTAATATATATTTGAACATATTCTTGGGGGATTTCAATCTCTCTCTCTCGATCATCTATATGTCGTTGGTGGCCAAAAAACACACACATATACGCATGCACTTTATGCGCAAAGGCGCGTGTGCCTCTAATAATGTGTGTGTGCGCACTCGATCGATGATCCCTAAACCTTAAACCCTAAATAAACCCTAATCCCTAATCCCTAAACCCTAAACACCATAAACATTAAACCCTAAACCCTAACCTCCTAACCCTAAACCCTAAACCCTAATTAAACCCTATATATAGGCCAATGACACTTAATTATGCATCAAGCAGGCCAGGGGTGCCTCGCGGTCCTCTAATTAAATTAAATGTGCCATGCATATATATGTGTTTAATTTGGGGATTTCAATCGCTCTCTCGTATGTAGCTCTCTCTACCTCTATCTCTCTCTCTCTCTCTCTCTCTCTCTCTCTCTCTCTCAACAACACACACATGCACTTTGTGCGCAAAGGCATGCGCCTCTAATAATGTGTGCGCAGTCGATCGATCTAGTTTTGATTAATCATAGCACACAAATAAAGAAGTTGTATTTGAATCCACACAACCTATTAAAACACATAACCCCTAACATGGCCTAATTAATTAACCCTTCTCGATCTCTACCTAATTAGTGGAAATTGCACAAAATCAAAAGGGGTCCCTCACTAATTATGCATATCTGCTAGATTGTGATAAACTTTTGCCACATATATATTTGGTGGATGGGTGCATCTTGGCATGTAAACAATTAGTGTTTGCAAATGGCGTTGTCAAAATTTATGTACAAATGATTTCTTTCCATCCAAAGTGCATAAAATGGGAGTTTTAATGAAGAAAGTACAAATAAAACAGCTCAACATGCTTCCACACCCCGATTTTCACACGAAGTAGAGCATATTTAAAGGATAATTCCAGAGTTTTACTATTTTTCAAGCAACTTTGCTAATTTTCCCCCACTCACATGACTTTATGTCGATTTAACGAAAATATGGCGAATTTAAACTACATGGGCGGGATAGTTTGAATTGTGCGCGCGGCAAAGGGAACCGCCTATTCCTCAACCTTGTGCACGGCAAATTACACACGCAACTCCATTAAACGCCACCTACCAACCTTAATTATCACCCCGGCGGCCCGGCCGCATGACCCCCCACCCACCCGTACACAACTTATCCCCGTCCGTGCGAAGAGCTTCCCCTCCCCGTCCCGTCCGTGCGAAGAAGAAGCTTCTCCTCCCCGTCGTTCTTCTCGAGACGCACCGGCGGTCAAGTTGATCCACGGTAGGGCTGCTATCTCTAGCTCAATCATGTATCGGGCAAGACAGCCTAACGATTTATATTTTCTTGATGCTGCTAAAAAAATTCGTCAGTATGCTCGAACTAATTGGCACTTTATAGTTTTCCGCTCGATTTGTCATCGATCAATTTGTTCATTTGCGTGGGCATATAGAGTCAGTTCTGCACTCGATCCGTTAATTTGCTGAAATGCCATGGCAGAGTTTTGTACACGATCTGTTTGCTAAAATGTCGATGGGCATTTTTTGTTTTGTACTCGACATGATTGCTGAAATGCATAATCATGTAGTATAGTTTTGTACTCGATGGATATACATTTCCTACTTCGCCTTAAATTAATCACCAACCACTGTATCTCATAATTAAACAGATGGACAGAACTTGGAAACTGCATGGACACTTATGTTCCCCTTCATATATAAATGGTGTTCAACCCTTTATGGGGTTTATTAGAGCTCATGATGGTCACAACCTGGACGTGTATTGCCCGCGCTGCACATGTATGAATGGTGAGAAGAGGCCTCACCCTGTAGTGGCAGATCATTTACACATTTTTGGGATGGACCGCACATATGTTAGGCGGGTTTAGCATGGTGAACCATATAATGATCCTTTAGCAGGAGAAGCAGATCTTGCTCACACTGTATGTGTGCTGGCATATGTAGTTAATTATTTATATTGATGCTGCCGCTGTTTCAATCAATAGTTTGCATTGCTGTGCAAGGTTCTGTACTCAAATTTAACTTGTTGCAGATGGATGGACGGGAAGGAGAGAAAAAGCGCTTGCTTCAGGAAACGGGTTTCAGCTCTGGGACATGTGCTGTGCCAGATGAGAAGGTAAATATGTAAAACGGCATTTGTTCAGGTTGCATCCCTTAGATGTTTGTCTAATCGGTTGATGTACTAATTGCAGAAGCATAGAGTTAAAGAGGTCTCTCAGTTTGATGGGAGATTTGAAGATGAATCTCAGTTTGATGCACCTGTGGATGGTACTGATGACGAGCCTTTCATAGACGAAGGTCCTGCACCTGAGATTATCCAGCCTACAGAAGGAGGCCGTGGACCGAGTACACAGCTTTGCGTTGAAGTGGATGCACGCCCGGAGATCATCACGGGCGTCCGGGTAGTCTCAAGACCACCCAGCCCTGATGCACCTGTGGATGGTACTGATGACGAGCCTCTCATAGACGAAGGTCCTGCACCTGAGATTATCCAGCCTACAGAAGGAGGCCGTGGACCGAGTACACAGCTTTGCGTTGAAGAGGATGCACACCCGGAGATCATCAGGGGCGTCCCGGTAGTCTCAGGACCACCCAGCCCTGATGCAAAATGTTGAGCTACTTTATGATTCGTACTCTTATGTTCTGGTGCTGTAGTATGTTATGATTTGTACGCCTTTGGCGCTAGATTAAGCATTCAGTGGATGATCGCGTTGCAAAATTCGACACCCACACAATCAGTTCATCGTACAAGTAGTAGCACAATTACTTCTACAGCGATTCCTGCCAGCGCATTAGTTGGTAGCATGAAACACTTTCAGGTACTCCCCTCTGATTCATATTAATGGACTCAATTCTGTCTAGATATGGATGTATCTAGATGCATTTGTTAACTAGACTAACAAACTTGAGTCAGTTAATATGAATCCGTGTAAACCGCCCAAGTCCTCGAGCAGCTAGTTTATTGACTCTGGACTCCAAGCCTCTCGCGGCAAGCCATCGACGAAGCTTTGACCAGATCTTGGCCCGCAATTTTTTTGTGTGTGGCGAATAGCAAAGCTTTGACCAGTTCCTCTCGGGATACAGCACGCCGGTGAGCTTGCACGGTTGCCATGAGCACTTTCCGGCGGAACTTCCTCTTCAGCGCCCTCAAGCCGCTGCTGCGAGACAGCACGCAGTGCCTCGAGGTGGACGGAATTCTGGATCTCAGGGCGGGTGGTCCGCATCGTCCGGGAACGATCTCCAGCGGGTTAACGAGGACATGCATGGCGGCCAGGGGATTTGTTTTTTGTTTTTTTTTTGGTTTGAGCTTGGGATTTGGGGTTTTTTCGGATAGGGGAGGAGGAACCGAGGAAGAGGAAGGAACAGCCGCGTGCTTGGCGCGTGGCGGTGTGCTTGAATTTCGAATTTTTGTGAAATGTTTCATTTCCCCGCTACAATTCGGGGGTTTCTTGACGCGCCAATGCGTCCCGCCGGGCAGCTTCAAGTAAATTTGGGGTGCCACACTATGGGCCCTAGTTTCAGTGAGACATGTAATGACTAGTCACATCAGTAAGTTCACTGTGTAATAAAATATGTTACCCCTCCCCTTTATGTAGCACCCCTTCTCTCCCGATCGAGTGCCGATTGCCGACGGATGCAAGCCGCTAGCTCGATCCCCTCCTTTCGCCTCCACCGTCCAGGCATCCAGCTTGGAGGGGCAAGCTGCATCTAGCCCAAGCGGATTAGGTAGGACTAGTAATGTTCTCTCCTTTCTCGAGATCGGTTCTTTTTTCCTCTCCTCGATATCTTGCGCATCTCTTTCCTATTCTGGGCAAAGGGGTGTCTTTCTGGTCACCCTCGAGCTGGGAGTGATTGATGGGGGTGGGGGGCGGGGGCTACCTTTGCTTGGATTGGGGTGTTCTTCCTTTATTTGTCGACATTTGCAACCTTTGTAGTTTCTGCTGATCCTCACTGTATCTTTTGTCAGCTTGTACAGGAAAGGCAAGACCTCGGCGGTGGGGGCAATGGAGCGTAAGGCCACCACGCATGTGGGCAGTTGGCTGAGCCTGAGCTGCGTCCCCAGCCCCGCGAAGCAGGTACTCCGTTTGCTTATCCACTCTTTACCTTTTAAGTGTCTCTCTGGTCTCTGCATCCTCAATCTGTTCCTGTTCTGGAATATGCTTAAAGTAGCACATGTCTTCAGCTGTTTGTGCGTAAAGCCTCTGTGACACCATGCTCTATATTCTCTGTATCAGGTTGGTACCTCCAGGTTCCGTGCTGAGGCTATGGGGAACGAGAATAGCGCCCCACCTGCTGCAGGAGCATGGCCCGATCTGCAGCACAAGAAGCGAAATGCCACTGCCGAGCTGGGCAGGGACCGCCCAGGGGTAATTTTTTTAACCAACTTACCATGATGTAGTCTGAATCTGATACTCCCTCAGATCCAAATTAATTGACTCAACTATCTGTAGATACGGATGTATCTAGATGTGTTTTAGCTCTAGATACTACTGCCTCCATCCCAAAGCTTTGGGCTTATATTATTTTTAGAAAGTCAAACTATACCATGTTTGACTAAGCTTTTACCAAAAATCAGTAACATGCAAAATACAAAATTAATATCATTAAATAGATAATAAAATATATTTTCCTACGGTATCTACACAGTATTATATTTGTTGATAGAATGTTCTAAAATTTTGGTCAAACTTTGCTTGTTTTGATTTCTCAAAAATAAATAAGGCTTAAGCTTTTGGATGGTGGTAGTACATTCATATCTAGACAAAGCTGAGTTAACTAGTTTTTTTGTCTGTCCATAGCTAGTGTTCACGCTGCAAAAGGCTAAGAGCATCCACTATATGCATCAGTCTATCTCATACAGTAATTCAATATCACTGCTGAGGTCTGCCTTTTGTTTTGCTATTCATATGCAGACTGAAACTTTAGGGCCTTTACTCAAAAGGAAGATCAAAACTGCGGCTGATCAGGCTGCCAGTATGTTGATGCCGCCCCCATCTTCTAAATGCCTCTACAAGCACAAGGCCACGCACCAGCTGGGTGGTGATCTTTTAATGAATATGGTATATTTTCTTAATCCACAAAACATGCCTTGATTTTTCTCTGTTTATTGTCGGTTTTTTCTATGCTTGCCAAAAGTTTACAACAACAACAACAACAACCAAGCCTTTCAGTCCCAAACAAGTTGGGGTAGGCTAGAGTTGAAACCCATAAGATCTCGAAGCCAAAAGTTTAGAAACACCAAATTCGTTTGCTTACAATCATCATACAGTAATGTTCATCTACTCCAGTTCCCCTAACCCAACATAAAATGATGTTAATTTCGATTTTTAGATTAAAAGAGCACCATTAGGCGCTGTTAATTACGACTTTGAGATTAAAATGTCATTTGCAATTGTTAATTACAATTTTGAGACAATTGGTTAGTTTAACCTCGATCTCTTCTGCTCTCCATTTTTCCCAACCGAACAAAAATGTAACCATTCCATTCCTCTGAAATGGAACCATTCCATTCCATTCCACGCTGTTTCAGAACCGAACACACCCTTGCATTGTTGTGAACTGTTGTCCATACACGGCCATACCCTTCCACTTACATCTAGCACTATATGCATCAGTCTGTCTCAGAGTCATTCAATATCACTGCTGAGATCTGTTCCCATTCTTATGCAGGCTGAAACTGCTGCGCCTTTACTCAAGTGGATGCAAAATGGGGCTAATGAGGCTGCTGTGAGGACGATGGTGCCGGCACCATCTTCCGAAAACCTCTACAAGCACGAGGCCATGGGCCAGCTGGGTGGTGACCTTTTAATGAATCTGGTATATTTTCTTAATCCACATACATGATTTCATTATTATCTGTTTAATTACTGTTGGCTTTGTCTAATGCTTACCAAAAGTTCAGAAACACTGCGTTTGCTTACAATCATCATACACTAATTTTTCACTTTTCAGTCTGTCTCATCCAGTATATAAACTGTTGATTTCCATTGGCTTCTTTTGTAATCATTTGCATTGTTGTCAACTGTTCTCTATGCACAACCCTATTCTTCCACTTACACCCCGCACTATTTGCATCAGTCTATCTCATAGATTTATTAAATATCAATGATGAGTTCTGTTGCTATTCATATGCAGGATGAAACTTCTGTTCCTCTACTCAAATGGATAAAAAATGATCCTGATGAGGCTGCTGTGAAGACGATGGTGCTGCCACCATCTTCTGAAAACCTCCTCAAGCACAAGGCCACGGGCCAGCTGGGTGGTACCCTTTTCAGTAAGCAGGTATATTTTCTTAATCCTCATACATGATTTGATTTTTGTCTGTTTATTGCCGGCTTTGTCTAATGCTTACCAATAGTTCAGAAACACACACACCTATTCTTCCACTTACATCCAGCACTATATGCATCAGTGTCTCATAGATTCATTTTATATATCACTGCTGATGTCTGTTGCTCTTCAATTTTTATATGCAGACTGAAACTGCTAAGCCTTCATTGGTCAAAAGGATTGCAACTGCTGCTGATGAGGCATCTGCAGAGGCTGCCACCAAGTTACTGTCAGCCCCACCTTCTGGATGCTTATATAAGCTCAAGTCCAAGGATCAGCCGGGCCGTAACCATCCAAGGGTTCGGGTATATTTTCTTAAGCCACATATACATGCCATGATTTATGTCTGATATTATCACTGGCTCTGTCTAATGCTTTTTGGAATTCGGAAACACCAAATTAGCATGCTTATATTCATCATACACTAATTTTTCACTGTTCAGTTTGTAACATAGTGTTATGCACTTGCTTGTCAACATTTGCATTGCTCTGAACTATGCACTTTACACAACCTAATTCTTCCACTTACGTTCAGCGCTACGCACCAGTAGTACCTCCCATGTTTCCTTCACCATCCCGATGCCGAGCTTGCGGGAATATGGCGGGCCCATGTACATACCCCGCATATAACACCTCCTATGGCTCTATCTACCTTTCTAGTAGCTCCTTCACAGAGTTACAGGTATGTATTCTCAGTGGTTTAGCATGAATTGGCATATAGTAAAGTCTTGTTTTTAGTCTTCCTGCTTCTTACATTTGTATCAATTTTCACATGCAGACTGTACCTTGTGAACTTCGTCCAATGATTAACCAGATGTGTCCGCATGAAGGATCTTTCACTATGCATGGCAATGGCAAATTGATGAACACCTACACGGTCTATGAGGTGTATGTCTACAAGACGCAGGCCATCACATATTTGTATGGACATGATTGGAGAAAGTTTGCTTTTGACTACGGTCTGAAGAAGGGCGACGAGCTGAGGATCAGAAACTCAAACGGGCAGATATACGTAACTGCTTACAGAGTTGGAGACACTTCCAAATATATAATATGTAACTTTTTTCTACTCATATCTTTTGATAACTGCATTCTGAGCAGTTGTTCTAAACCATTCCCTCTGTTCTAGCTTGCTGGGTTTAACATGATCAAAGCTGCAGATCCCCTGACGGAACAGGAGCGGATGTCACAAAGGGCAACCACACCAGCACCGGCACCGGCTTCCCACTCTCCTGCATCAGCACCGGTTCCTGTACCAGCTCCGTTTACTGCATCTACCCAGCAGTCCCCTACATCAGCATTGGTTCCTGTAGAGGCCCCATATACTACACATGCCCAGCAGGCTCCTGCATCAGCACTGGTTCCTCTAGCTGCACCGTTTACTGCACCTGCCCAACAGTCTCCTGCATCAGCACCGGTTCCTCTAGAGGCACCGTTTACTGCACCTGCCCAGCAGTCTCCTGCATCAGCACCAGCTCGTGTACCAGCCCAGGCTCATGCACCTGCCCCAGCCAGATCACCGAGGTCTCAGCTCATTGCTGTGGCCACCCGTGTGGTGACCAGGACGCATCTGAAGGCTATGTTCGTGAGTATATGACAGCATAACTGCTCTTATCTTGATGTCTTCTCTGCTCAAAGTCTCACATGGTTCAGTGCATTGGTGCCATTGACTAATTTTTGGTGGTATCTCTTGCTTTGAATCAGAAATTGCCTAAAAGTATCTCCAAGGATCTCAATGCTGGCCGAAGGGGCAAGATATCCCTCGTCATGGAGAGTGAAGGTCTCACCGTGGAGGGACGGTACTCTGTCAGTCCCACAGATGGCCGCTTGGCTGTTACTTCCAGGTGGAAAAAGTTCATTGACGGTGCCAAACTTCGCATTGGATCAAAGTTGAAGGTCAAGATCTTTCGATGCCGCTGTGACATGCTGGTCATAAAGTTCGCGGTTGTCTAGTTCTGTTGTCCCATGAGCCCTTAGCAAATGCATTTGTAGTTATACTTATATAAGGTTATCTTATCTGAACTGCTAATTAATTGTATGGGTGGTAAAACTCTGGCAAGCTTTTGCTCTTAGCAAGTATGTATGTATGATCAGCTATTATGATAACTAATGTTTGTGTTCATCTTAATTTGCATTTCCCTTTTAGAAAAAAACTTAATTTCTATTTTGGCTGACCTGTTAGAGAACTATCAGATTGAACCCACAACATGATTCATATAGATTCATTACACCGAGCCACATGTCTTGACCTTGCGATACACTACTTCCATTAATTAGTGCAAGAAGGCTTACCTGAGCTGCCTGAACCATGGCAGATTCGAATCCACCTTATCTATCTAGAAATACAACCTTTGCAGAAAGAGGATTTGCAGTATGGGGAGGCTGACATTGGGGACCCATGAGCCAGCAGCGTCGTCAACGTTTTAAAGGTGGCAGGAGATCGAAAGAAAAAATAAGCCAAAAATCAGTTGGTAAACAAATTCAAGAAAAGAAACATTTACCTTTCTGAGAGTATGACATGCGGGACCCATGAGGCAGCAGCATCCTCAACTATTTCAAGGCGGCAGGGGATCAAAATAAAAAAGGAAATAGCCAGAAATTAATTAGGGTCAAAAATAAATCCATCAAAGGAAACTTTTATTGTTCATAGAGGATGACATGTGGGACCGACTTGCCAGCTGCGTCGTCATCGTTTCAAAGGGGGCAGGGGATCAAAAGAAAAAGACAAATAGCCAGAAATTAGGGGAAAAAAATAAATCCAACAAAGAAAACTTTTATTGTTCATAGAGGATGACATGCGGGACCCATGAGCCAGCAGCTTCCTCAACGTTTCAAAGTCGGCATGAGATTGAAAGAAAAAGGCAAGTGACATAATATCAGGAGCCAAAAATAATCCAAGAAAAGAAACTTTATTGTACATAGAGGATGACATGCGGGTCCCATTTTGTAGCAGCGGTCTCAACGCTTCCAAGGCGGCACAGGACCGAAAGAAAAATGAAGTAGCCAGAAATCAGGGTGTGAAAAAAATCCAAGAAAAGAAAGATTTTAATTGGGCTGTATCTGGACATCTGGGCCTTCGAACTATACTGCTGGGCCTTTTGACTCGTACAATTTCAGCCCACTCCAAAACAGGAAAGGTCGGATTTTTCTCAAAAAAAAAACAGGAAAGTCCTATGCTTCGCAAAAACAAAAAACAAGGAGATTCAACATATAAGTTTGTTTATGTAGATATAAAGATTTAATTTATCCGTTTGCAATAGCTCAGAGCGAAATACAACGTTTATTGTCTGCAAAATAAAATATCACATGTTTCTTGTACGGGGAGGCTGACATCGGGGACCCATGAGCCAGCAGCGGAGTCAACGTTTCAAAGGCGGCAGGGGATCGAAAATAAAAAAAGCCAAAAATCAGTTGGTAAAAAAATACAAGAAAAGAAAACATTTATCGTTCTGAGAGGATGACATGCGGGACCCATGAGGCAGCAGCATCCTCAACGTTTCAAAGTCGGCATGAGATCGAAAGAAAAAGGCAAGTGACATAATATCAGGAGCCAAAAATAATCCAAGAAAAGAAACTTTATTGTACATAGAGGATGACATGCGGGTCCCATTTTGTAGCAGCGGTCTCAACGTTTCCAAGGCGGCACAGGACCAAAAGAAAAATGAGGCAGCAGCATTCTCAACAATTCCAAGGCGGCAGGGGATCAAAAGAAAATAAAGGAAATAGCCAGAAATTAATTAGGGGTCAAAAATAAATCCACCAAAGGAAACTTTTATTGTTCATAGAGGATGACATGTGGGACCGACCTGCCAACAGCGTCCTCATCGTTTCAACGGGGGCAGGGGATCAAAAGAAAAAGGCAAATAGCCAGAAATTAGGGGTAAAAAATAACTCCAAGAAAGGAAACTTTTATTGTTCGTAGAGGATGACATGCGGGACCCATGAGCCAGCAGCTTACTCAACGTTTCAAAGGCGGCATGAGATCGAAAGAAAAAGGCAAGTGACCAAATATCAGGAGCCAAAAATAATCCAAGATTTATTGTACATAGAGGATGACATGTGGGTCCCATTTTGCAGCAGCGGTCTCAATGTTTGTAATGCGGCTTGAGATCAAAAGAAAAAGAAAGTAGCTAGTAATTAGGGGGTGAAAAAAATCCAAGAAAAGAAAGTTGATGGACATAGAGGATGACATGCGGGTCCCTTGAGCCAACAGCTTACTCAACGTTTCAAAGGGGGCAGGGGATCAAAAGAAAAAGGCAAGCCAAAAATCAGAGGGTGAAAAAAATCCAACAAAGGAAACTTTTATAGCACATAGAGGATGACATGCGGGTCCCATGAGCCAGCAGGTTCCTCAACGTTTCAAACGTGGCATGAGATCGAAAGAAAAAGGCAAGTGCCCAAATATGAGGAGCCAAAAATAATTCAAGAAAAGAAAGTTTTATAGTACATAGAGGATGACATGCGGGTCCCATTTAGCAGCAGCGGTATCACTGTTTGAGAGGCAGCAGGGGATCGAAAGAAAAAGTCAAGTGACCAAATATGAGGTGCCAAAAAAATCCAAGAAAAGAAAGTTTTATAGTACATAGAGGATGACATGCGGGTCCCATTTAGCAGCAGCGGTATCACCGTTTGAGAGGCAGCAGGGGATCGAAAGAAAAAGTCAAGTGACCAAATATGAGGTGCCAAAAAAAATCCAAGAAAAGAAAGTTTTATAGTACATAGAGGATGACATGCGGGTCCCATTTAGCAGCAGCGGTATCACTGTTTGAGAGGCAGCAGGTGATCGAAAGAAAAAGTCAAGTGACGAAATATGAGGTGCCAAAAAATCCAAGAAAAGAAAGTTTTATAGTACATAGAGGATGACATGCGGGTCCCATTTAGCAGCAGCGGTATCACCGTTTGAGAGGCGGCAGGGGATCGAAAGAAAAGGTAAGTGACCAAATATGAGGTGCCAAAATAATTCAAGAAAAGAAAGTTTTATAGTACATAGAGGATGACATGCGGGTCCCAGTTAGCAGCAGCGGTATCACCGTTTGAGAGGCGGCAGGGGATCGAAAGAAAAAGGCAAGTGACCAAATTTGAGGTGCCAAAAATAATCCAGAAAAGAAAGTTTTATAGTACATTGAGGATGACATGCGGGTCCCAGTTAGCAGCAGCGGTATCACCGTTTGAGAGGCGGCAGGATCGAAAGAAAAAGGCAAGTGACCAAATTTGAGGTGCCAAAAATAATCCAGAAAAGAAAGTTTTATAGTACATTGAGGATGACATGCGGGTCCCAAAGCAGCAGGTATCACCGTTTGAGAGGGGCAGATCGAAAGAAAAAGGTAAGTGACCAAATATGAGGTGCCAAAAAATCAAGAAAAGAAAGTTTTATAGTACATTGAGGATGACATGCGTCCCAGTAGCAGCGGTATCACCGTTTGAGAGGCGGTGGGATCGAAAGAAAAGGCAAGTGACCAAATTTGAGGTGCCAAAAAAACTCCAAGAAAAGAAAGTTGATTGCACATAGAGGATGACATGGGTCCCATTTAGCAGCAGCGGTCTCAACGTTTCCAAGGCGGCAAGGGATCAAAAGAAAAAGGAAGTAGCCAGAAATCAGGGGGTCAAAAAAATCCAAGAATAGAAAGAATTTTGGTTCATAGAGGATGACATGCGGGACCCATGATCCTGCATCGTAAACGGCTCGATCGGAGAACGTTGAACGAGATGGCGCGATGTAGAAAAAAAACAATGCCAGAGAGGCTGCCATCTGGGCCCTACATCCCTCGGCGGTGCGGATTTGCGTTGACTCGGCCGGCGAACCCGAGATTTCGAGATGCACCACGTCCCGGGCCACCATACGCCACGTTTTGGCCGCTTTCGTCGGGCTAGGTGGCCTCAAAAACGAGAAAAAGTTTTGACATGCACCACGGAGGGACCAAAATCGTCGGCCATGGTACACCAGCAACCACGGCGCGACTTCAACTTCGTCGGCCATGGCAACTTTTCTTGTAGTGTTTCTTCTTATTCCCCCTCTTCTTCTTCTTCTTCTTCTTCTTCTTCTTCTTCTTCTTCTTCTTCTTCTTCCTTCTCCTCGTTCCCTTCTTTAGGAGGAAGAGGCTTGAAGGGAGGCTTTTCCACATAACCTGATTTATTTCTAGAAACAATAGAAGAAACTTGGGAGGATTCCTCCTTTTCATTAATAAGTTTGAAACACACAGCGGTCCTATCATATTTTGGCAAAGTGTCATCTTCTAAAATATTTTGTATGTAAGTATTTGTATGGCAATTATTAATGCAATAAGAAAGACACCCATGCAGGACATCATCAATATCAAGATCGTTAATATCTAACAAAGAAATTTTTCTTGATAACTCTTCACACTTCAAAAATAAGGTAAGTTCATCATGCTGATTAGGAATAATTTCATCATCACAATACAAATTTGCAGCACTCATGGGGTTCGAATTATCATTGGAGGAACATTGAAAATTAAAATGACCAACTCTATGGCAAAGTTCACAAATAAAAGGATAGAGGGCACACACTTTTTCTCCAAGATCATCTAGAGCCCTAGACCACTTTCTAGTTTTTTCATTCCTATGATGGATACAATATTCTTCTTCGATTTGATTAATTCCACAAGGTCTATGTATTCCACAAAAATTAACATGCTTATAGGAAATAGCATTTTCAGAAGTTTCAACATGTTCATTGCAATCATTAATAACAGTTTCATCCTTCATGCAAGTGTCTTTAAAAGGTTCATGATACTTATCAAAATTCTTCCTAGGCAATTCAAAATGAGAAGCAAAAGCTTTATAAAGATTTGCAACAACTTGAGAGTCAAGACCATAAGTAGCACTCATATTTCGAAATTTATCAGTATCCATAAAAGTTTCAATGCATTCATAATCATAATTTATACCTGACTCTCTACCTTTGTCATTCTCCCAATCTTCAGCGTTCTCCTGAATCCGATCAAGAAGGTCCCATTTAAACTCTTCTTTATTGCGTGTGAATGATCCAGAACACAGTAGTATCCAGCAAGGTTTTATCCTGAAAAGAAAGTCTTGCATAGAAATTATCAATGATAACATTACCAGGAAGCTCATGAATGGGGCATTTGAGCATTAAGGACTTCAATCTCTCCCATGCTTGGGCAATACTCTCTCCATCATGAGGCCAAAAATTATATATACGGTTTCGGTCTTTGTGAATTTCACTTGGAGGATAGAATTTAGAATAAAATAGAGGCACAATATCCTTCCAATCAAGAGAACGCCCGTCCTTCAGCAGTTTATACCAATGCGCCGCTTTACCAGATAGCGACATAACAAATAATTTCTTCCTAACTTCATCCATTGAAATACCTGCACACTTGAATAACCCGCATAATTCATGCAAAAACAGTAAATGATCTTCAGGATGAACAGTTCCATCCCCTTCATAGCGGTTATCCATAACACGTTCAATAATTTTCATAGGTATCTTGAAAGGAATATTTTCAGTAGGTGGATTTAAAATATCACAAGCATCATTAGAGTTATCGCATATGGGAGATAAAGTATTATCAGAGCAAATTTTCTCCCCTAAAACTGGGAAGCTACAAAGATCATAAAAACTAGCTTCCCCAAGCTTAGACTTTTCCATAGCATTAGCAGTAATTGCATTCATACTAATAACATTGCTACTAGCATGCAAATAAGGTTCCATAGGTTTTTTAATTTTCGCATCAAACAATTCTAAATCAGGAAAAAGATTAAAAAGCTCACTAATTTTTTTGTTGTTTTCCATTATGCCTAACTAGTGAAAATAAAAACAAGAGACAAAAAGATAAAATTGCAGAATCTAAAGGAGATAGCTTCGAGCACTCACACACCGGCAACAGTGCTAGGAAATAGCTTAGTAGTCGGAGGATGTGAATACCTTTTACCTTACCTCCCCGGCAACGGCGCCGTAACTTGATGTCACGGGCTTCTATTCTTGTAGACAGTGTTGGGCCTCCAAGAGCAGATGTTTGTAGAACAACAGCAAGTTTCCTTAAGTGAATCACCCAAGGTTTATCGAACTCAGGAGGTAGAGGTCAAAGATAGTCCTCTCAAGCAACCCTGCAATTAAGATACAAGAAGTCTCTTGTGTCCCCAACACACCTAATACACTTGTCAGATGTATAGGCGCACTAGTTCGGCGAAGAGATAGTAAAACACATGTGGTATAGATGAATATGAGTGGTAATAACAATCTGAAATAAATATGGCAGCGAGTAAACATGCAGTAGAACAGTAAGTAAGCGGTGTTTGCAGTATTGGAAACAAGGCCTAGGGATCATACTTTCACTAGTGGACACTCTCAACATTGATCACATAATAAATAACTTCTTCTCATATGTGCTACATACACTCTCTTGTTGGATAACAAACACCATTCATTGTGTAGGGCTACAAGAGCTCCCTCAAGCCGGAGTTAACAAGCGCCACAACATTCAACATTCATATTTAAGTAACCTTAGAGCATAATAGATCTTTGCAAAATAAACCAAGAACTAACATAGCATACACACTGTCATCATTACACTATGAAAGGGGGAATAGATCACATCAATACTATCATAGTGATAATTAACTCCATAACCTACAAGAGATTATGATCATAACCTACGACAAGAACTACACGGTGCACACACTGCCTTTACACCATGCAGGAGGAATAGACTACTTTAATAACATCACATGAGTAGCACATAGACTAATAGCGATACAAAGCTCATCATATGGATCTCAATCATGCAA
This sequence comes from Lolium multiflorum, assembly GCA_030979885.1. NCBI lineage: Eukaryota > Viridiplantae > Streptophyta > Magnoliopsida > Poales > Poaceae > Lolium > Lolium multiflorum. Next base: position 335,100,304 of record CM061748.1, read on the forward strand.
AGCAATTCATGAGATCATTGTATTGAGTACATAGAGAGAGATTAACCACATAGCTACCGGTACAGCCCTCACGGGGGAGAACTACTCCCTCCTCATCATGGGAGACAGCAATGGCGATGAAGATGGCGGTGGTGTCGATGGAGATGGCTCCGGGGGCACTCCCTCCCGGCAGGTGCCGAACAGAGATCTGTCCCGAGATTGAGTTTCGCGATGGCGGCGGCGCCCGGAGCTTTTCTCGAGTTTCGTCAATCGACGATGTTTTAGGTCGGACGGCTTAAAGGCGAAGAGTCGGAGTCGGAGGGGCCATGGGGCCTCACACCAGGCCGGCGCGCCAGGGTGGAGCCCGCGCTGCCACCACGTGTGGGCTCCCCTCTGATCCCACTCCGACTTTCTGGAAGGTTCCGGAAAATAAGATGTGGGCTTCGTTTCGCCGAATTCCGAGAATGTTGCCCGAACAGCCTTTCTGGAACCAAAACAGCGTAAAACAGAACTGCACCGTGGCATCTTGTTAATAGGTTAGTTTTGCAAAATGCATCAAAACGATATAAAGTGTGAACAAAACATGTAGGTATTGTCATAAAACAAGCATGGAACATCAGAAATTATGGATACGTTTGAGACGTATCACCCAACTCTTCACACCATCCAGTTCTCCTCCCTTCTCTGCTTCTCCTCGACCAAGCCACACACTCAATCGTCGCCGGAGCAGCCCCACCGCCGCCGGAGTCGCCAAGCACTCGCAGTGTCGCCGCTTCGCCGATTGGAGCTTCCCCACGCCACGCCGCCTATCAGGAGCATCCCCATCCTCGCCAACGTCGCCGCGCACCTCGCCGTCGACCGCCGGCCCCTGGTATGCTCTCCGACCCCCTACTCGCCGCGCAGCACGACATCTCGTCCGAGACGACGATGCTCAGGCGCCCGTTGATCTCCTTTCTAATCCAACGTCGGTTCATCCATACGTTTCACGTTGAGCGAGCCTATGACAAGTGGAGCCCACCTTTCAAAGCGGCCTGCAAGGCAGAGCCACGCTGCTGGCCGGCCCAGGTTTTTCGCCCATGCAGCCCATCTAGCTTTCCCGCCAAAGCCCAACAATTCAAATTTGGCTTTTCTGTTTAATTCAAATTCCTTTGCAGATGCTTTTTCAAATATAAATAAAATAAAATCCACTGAACCAAATTTGACAAATTTTATATATTTGGAAAGCTTGTTAAATTATATACACAACCCCACTGGTCTCACTTGTAGATTCTTTGTAGAATTCAAATGATAAAAATAACAAGGCAGGGCCTTTTCCCTATTCAAATAATTATTAAAAATTAACTATAAATGATTTTGAGTTGATTCCAACTCTCATAAATCATCACATCAAACACTCTAAATGATTATGTAAAAATATGACATAGTTGCTTCATATGATCATGGACTAGAGCAAAATAATGGCTATGGTGGCCATTTCTAGTCCATTTAATCATACAATTTAATTATTTAAATAGTATGAGAGTTACTCTCTCATTTAAATCTTGATCCTAAGTAATTCAATAAGAGGTAATGACCTTGGTCTAATGAACCTCATATTTTATTACTTAGTGATATTAAATCATTACCATGCTATTATTAAAATGCATGAGGTGTAGCACCTCATTTAAATCATACTCCAAATAATAAATATGAAGTGTTGACCTTGGTCAACCTATATTCATACCTTGTTATTATTTGAGGAGATTAAATCTTAATAAGATTCGATGAGAGGAAATTATTTCTCCAAAGAATTAAATAGCAATACTAATCAATATTTATAATGAGAGGAAATTATTTTTCTTTAACATAAAATTAAGTCAATCACCATGTTAATAAAGATGTGATGCTAGCATAGACTTGTGTGAACATTTGGTGTGTTTAGCTTAGCACTTAAGTTTTGTGTGGTGATTGTATACCTCGTATTCGTGTATAGACACTAGTACGAGGAATACCAGAGGAGGAGGGCTACTCAGAGGAGGAAGAGAACTTTGATCACTACCCCACCCAAGGCAAGCTAATATTCTTGCAAGCCACCTAATGCAAAGCTCCACAAGAGCAAGGCACCATTACATGTTACTTTATGTTTAATGATCCTATCCCATGTTTTTACCTTACAATTATTTTACTTATTGTATTTCAAAGTTTACTTTTTGATTCATGATTCACTTGGTCTAGAATAAGAACAAGAGTATCAAATTTAGCCTAAGCAAACAAAGCTAGATAGCACCCCTCATGACTAGTTGTTATTGCTAAATAAATAAAATTGACTACTCTAGATGGGAACAATGTGAACTGAAATAAATTCGAAAGATTTTGAAGGTGAATGTGACATGAATGACTTGATGAATGTTTGTGAAAACTGATGATTGGGTTCGGATGCGATACCCTTCCAATTATACAAGTACCCCCACAATACCTGATTATGGGTAGGGCTTAACTAGAAGCTTATGTAGTTTAGTATGGGTTCCCTCTAAACAAGCATCATAGGGGTTATGCCGAGCTGCCTGTTGAAAGTGAAATGATGTGAATATGAGGTGAATGTACGACCCAAGCCCCGCGCAGTTCCCGGGTTGACGGTTTGTTTTCACCGGGAGGCCAAGCTCATGGGGGAGAGGTGCCTATACTAGGTATTTAAGTGAAAGGTTATGGTTGATGATCCGCGTACCGAGTTACGATGATTCGGGGTTATCCTCGACGGATGTAATCAAAAGTTGTGGCACAAGAGTATAACCTCTGCAGAGTGTTAAACCTATTCGAATAGCCGTGTCCACTACGGACGGTTGGAAGGCCATACTCTTTGTCACAGGTGTTTTTGAAATTGTAACTTGAACGGTGACTTGAATTTGAATCACAACTGAGTGGGAATGACACTAATGTTCCCACTTGAGTTAGTCTAGCAAATGAAGCATCTTTATTAAATACTTATGAACTAAACTTGGCTTTATGCAAATAAACCTAGAGCTTAGCACCCCCTTACTAAAATTGTTAAGCACTTACATTAGTATTAGTTTGCGAGTACTTTAAAAGTACTCATGGCTGTGTCCCTGGCTATTCAAATGCCAGACTATAAAGAGGAGCAACAAGATCAAGACGGACAGCAGGACGTCTACGATAACTAGGAGCATCTTCTAACGTCAAGCGTTGCCTGTGGAATAGATAGTCCACTACTACTTCGCTTCCGCTACTTATGTTCGTTGATCCTTAGATCAACTATTTGTGTAATATTGGATCATGTGATCTATTGTTGTAAGACGATTATGTGTTCTAATAAATAATGACTATGATATTCAACTGTTATGTCTCGCAAAAACAATCTTCCATTGATGTATGGCATAATAAGCATCTGGACTTAAAAATCTGGGTGTTGACAGGGTGGTATGCTGACGATTTTGACGACGCGTGGCCAGGCATAGTTTGCGGATGAAAGCGAGTACCTAGGAGGCAGACGAAGGACCAAAGGCGACGACGAAAGGGTAAGTCGTAGTGGCAGAATAGAGAACATGTTTCTCCTTTTTAAATAATGTAGAATTCATTACTACCTTAAAACACATGCAAAAGTAAAAAATAATACCGTGGTTCGGTGGTTAGGAAGTAGTAGCACCCTCAGGCTGCCAAAGTTCAAACCACAGGTTAAAACGTCTACATTTCTGTTTCGTAAATAAAATAATAATTTTATCTCCGAATGTATGTCCTCAGAATAATAGCTTCCGGTAGAGATTTGCTCACATACACGCATATACACCACCCTAGATCTTCTCATTAGGTTTAGTATCCTGTTTGTTGAAGACATTTATGTGCGCAGCCCAAACCATACCCTCTTTATCGAAAAAAAAGTGTAGCCCATACATCTTTTAAGATTCTACAACGCATTTGTTCACCTATATGTAGATTATACATGATAGAAAAGTTGGCATTTATTCATAATCAAAAGCGCTTCAATGTCTAGATGTGGTAGGTCGGTCACGAGACTGAGTATTCCTACAGCCTCGACCTTCACCAAAGCTACAGACTGTCTGGCCGTCGAAGTGGAAACACTGAAGCCAAACTGAGTGTCTGTGCTGGCTTCTTCAAAAAGACAGTGAAACAGAATTCATATAAGAAATTAAGGTCAAAAATTACTCAAAGTAGATTATGTTCAAAATACAATTTCCCTAATATTCTAAGCTGATACACTTAAAAAATGGGTACCATTATCAACAAAGGTAGCGGATCTTGATGGAGTCGAACCATCATTCCCAGCAGTTCATATGCTGGAATGCTCTTTCCAGTTCAGAGCTAAAGATCCATTATTTATTTGATCTATCCTATAAGCATGAGACCATCATTCACAGCATTTGATTTGCTTGAATGCTCTTTACAGTTCAGATCTAAAGATCCAATGATTTATTTGATATATTCTATGAGTATCAGACACCATGCACAATTAAGCGATTATGGGAGACAAGTCAAAATGAATACATAATACTATAAACAGAAGACCATAATAACAAATGATCTCATCTTTCGAAACAAGGAACATACCCAAACTTCGAAACAAGAACATACCCAAACTTGTCGATATGATGACATATAATATTTTGAACAGAAGACCATAATAACAAATGATCATAACTTTCAAAACAAAAACATACCCAAACTTTCTTCGCTTTTTTATAAGGAATTGGCACCCGAAATTGTTTGTTGATAACAACAAATTGAATACAAACCTTCATTTCTTTGACAAAACGGTGAACAAATTTTACTAGGGAGTACTTCACCAGTTATTACGATGGAGCACCCAGGGTCCCAGGTTCCCATGCACCTAATGTTTAAAAATCGAACAACTCTTTATAAATGTGTCAAAAAAGTTGACATAATTCACACACCCACATGTCACTATCATACTGGTGCAACTTTTAAAGACTTGATTGTATGTTCTACAGAAACAAACAAAAAAAATAAGAGGAGCTTATAATTTGTTTTTTTTTGTGTGTAGGCTACATATAATTCGATATTTTAGGTTCAAATTGTACATACATATACCTGCATACACTTCCTACCCATATAACTTACGACACATTTTTTAGTATTTTCACATGCTCGTGCACCTAGGAGCTAAAATAAAACGTCCACACTTCACCAAAATTGTTTGTTGATAAAAAGATAGTATTACACAGTAACCTTCATTTATTAGCCTTTTTTATTTAAATTGTAAGGGCAAAACAAGATGCATGAACAAACTTTACTAGGGAGTATTTTACCAAAAATGTTTGTAGATAAAACCAAATTGAACAAAAACCTTCATTTCTTAGCATGTTAGGTTTATAAAATTCTAAGTACAAAACAAAACGCCTAAACAAATAACAGGCATCAGAGAAATGAATATGTTAACAGACTGTAAGGCAATATACAACTAAAATCACTTGAGTTAACTAGATAAGATAACAGGCATCAAAGAAATGAATCTTCTCCGCAACACCTAACAGACTGTAACGCAATATACAACTAAAATCACTAGAGTTATTACAACTAGATAAGATTGCTAACATTCATCAGAGAAATGAATTTGTTCAGCAAAACTGGAGACCTAACAGACTGGAAAATATATACAACTAAAACCACTAGAGCTATTACAACTAAATAAGATGATACGATACCAGTTCGTACATGCATGAAATATATATCACCAGATGTCCATGAAGATGTCTTGCAAGTTTTATCAATAAGTACATCATCCAAACAACCCGGACAAGGCACCAGTGAGCAGTCACTGAATTGAACACGAAGTCATCAAGTACCAGATGTCCCTTAGGTGGTGTGCTGTATCACCAATTCAATGGAGGTCCTCGAGTCCATTAAGATGACAAGGTACATACAAGGGAAATACTTCACCGAATGGAACAACAACAAGCAACTCGTCTCTAGGTTAGGACGTATAGAAGTCATGGCAACTGAAAGAGAACCAAGCATTCAGAAATAGAAACCAAGAATACTCAAAATTGCTGCTGGGTTTCGTGTTAAAAGTTCAGCAGCAACATATTACCCAGATATATAAACACATTACAGTATGACATGCTGGGCAGCGAAGTTGGAAGACAAAACTGTAACGATCGAAAAAGAGAATTGTTCCTTGACAGATACCACGCAGGGTTATATTCAAGTCACAGCAATGAGTGTATAAATTTTTGAACTGAGATCTGATCAAATTAAGTTATAATCAAGTTACAGCAACGAGTGCATAAATTTTTGAACTGAGATCTGATCAAAGTGCCATCGAGGTAAGTTCAAATCAATCATTGTTTGCTTCATGCAGAAAATTTAAGTGAAGTAGTCAGATGTACCTTCGTTTGTAGTTATCGTTGTTGTGCCTCAGCGAGCGACAGTTCTTCTGTATGTAGTTAACCCCGAGGCAGTTTGAAACGTTCGGTACATAATTATCGCCGTGTAGTTCAGACGAATAGCGACATTGCAGGACGTTGCACAATCAACAGACCAGCACGAGACGGAGACACAATGACAGGGTGGAGAACCCGGGGCAAAATAGAACAAATAGTTCCCCGTGCGATCTCCACCCCGTGACACAACAAAATATACTTTTATTGTCTCGTGACCTGCCAAGCGAGCGCACCCGACATGGCAAAGGCCATCCTAGACTACCAATCTAGATACATGTAGAGTACAACACGCATGATGCGCATCAGCTTACCAACACAATTACCTTAGATCTGAAGGCAGGCAAGCATATCTGACGTGCAATCATGGAGCATGGGCATCATTTGGTCAGCAAACAGGACCATAAACCAGGTGACCAGTTCCTTGGCCGTCGCGTTCTTCAAGTAAAATCAGTCAAGTACCAGCAGCGAGAGCCAGATGAACTCCTGCTGGATAGCTGGATCAGTTGGTGAAGAATCAGGCAACACAAATTGATTGAACCGGCTCATCAAATTGGTCAGCGTTCACGACCGAATCGCCAGATGATCTCGGACTCCCGTCGCGTAGAGGATAGACATGTTCTGTGGGGCGATTCTTCCAACAAATGACCAAACCAGCCTGGATAATTCAACATCCTAAAGTAGGAAGAACAGGAATCAAATTCGTAGTATAAATAATGTTAGATCTGAAAGGCTGCAGATTCGTGAGGTTTCCAACTAGAGATCTGAAAGGCCTAGAAGGAAATTAGGAAGTCCTGGTTTGACAAGCAGGTGAACGACATATAGAAGATCACAAAACATTGTACTCCGTATTATATACTGAAGAAAGATCATCTAACACTATACCTAAAAAAAGATCATCTAACATATCAAAATAAGTACACAAATTAAAACAACAAACTAGTTCATAACGCAATTTATGAGATCAATCGAAGAATCTGTAATATTGAATCTAGGGAACAAGATCATCTAACATATCAAAATATACACAAACTAAAACAACAAAATAGTTTATGTCGCAATTTATGAGATCAATCAAAGAATCTGCAATATTGAATCTAGGGAACAAGCATACATGGATCTAGATCTAGCTTCTATAAGAAAACGAAATTCTAGCCAACAATTAAATCAAGACCTCGAAATAGAGGAAAGAGAGTATAGGGAGAACACCTCGTAGTTTGACGTGAAGGAACGAAGAGGAGAGGAGCCTGCGACAGGCTATGAGGGGAGAGAGAGGCTAGCGAGGAGGGGAGGGCCAATTATACAGGGGTTCTGTCGTCGATTGAAGTCGGTTCGGGGGGCGGACGGCTCCGATTGGATCACGTAGCTGTCTCTTGGTCGTTGTCGGTTATGGATTGACGGAGGACCTCGCGTGCCGCGCGAAGTTTCTGGGGTGGGTCGCGTTTGCGTGCCGCGCGAAGTATTTTCCATCTGGTCTGCGTCAGCGCTTGCGTCACGGGGAGGCCTGATCGTCTACGACCGTCTCCTCCTGTGGCCGGTTTACATTTCGCGAGATTTTTTTAAATAATACTACTCTGTATGATTTTATTTTTATTTTTTAGAATAATACGTGTTTTTATTTTTTTTCAAAAATATGACACAATCGGCCAAATGGCGGTCGATCGGTCAAACGGTGGCCGATTAGTCTATCAACCTGGCAGTTGGTCAGAAAATAGAATTGTGACGTCGCCAATCAGCCCTTCCGGCTGGCCGGACCTGGTCGGCCAACAGGTGCCTCGCGTGCTCGCGGCCAATGTTAATAGGTTTAGCATTTGTAGCATCTTAGGGCCCGTTCGGTGCCAGTGTTTATTGGGGGGGGGTTTGTAGTGTTTTGAGGTGTAAAATCTGGGTCCAATTAAAACACTCTAAAACACTTCAAAACACTAGTGGGCTATTTGTTAGGCCGGTTTTGGCAGGGTTAGAGTCCAAAAAAACACTCCAAAACACCCTAAAACACGTTGGGCCGGGGTGGAATAAAAACACCCAACCCCCTAGCGTTTTGCTGAGTTTTGCTCGGTTTTGTTCGTGTGAAACTGCTCATGGCTCTGTTTGTGTTTTGGACAAGTGTTTTGACTAGTGTTTTGGGTAGTGTTTTGGGTGGTAGCTATTTTCACAAAAACACTTGCAAAAACACTCGCCAAAACTCTAAAAACCACTGGCACCAAACGGGCCCTTAGTGTATGCCCTTAGTGTATGCGTTTAGTCGTTTAGCCTAACTAGTAAAATGCCCGTGCGTTGCACGGTACCCTAAATTTTTAATTTTTTTCTGGACGAACATGCCAACATAGTACACAAAATATATTTGTGTTGGTACATATTAACATTCAGATAAATTATCTAAGAGGAAAAAAATTAATATAGTACATTCTAATTTCAAAGCACGATATCTCGAATTAATGATAATCAATTTTAAATAATTGATTTGTAGTTATCATGCCGTCTCCTCGATCTAATTCCAAAGCACGAAATCTGGAATTAATGATAATATATTTTTAATAACAGAGTTTTCTTTGTCGTGTTGTCTCATGTACTTAAAGTGTGGCGAGTTTCCTTATTTTCATCGCACAAACCGTACATCACCACTCCGCTTTCTTCTCGGCTACCTTTATCCCTGCTTTGTTCCTTCCAGCTACCCTATCCGCAAGTGATATTTGCTCTGCTTCCTATTGTAGGATGATTCATGTGGATCGGACCTCGAAACACTTCCAATATATCGTGTGATTTGGACCGCGTAACACTTCCATCACACGGGGTCATTGCTTTTACATGTAAGGTGTCAGGACAGGCGCATTGTTTTTAATGTTTTTGTTTCATAAAACTGAAATTTATAGGGTCAGTATGTTTTCAAGATATAAACCATTTTAAACAGTGAACTATTTAGTTCCAAGGCATGACCATTTGTTTTGAACCGTGAACCCTTTTTTGCAAAGACGTGAACCGATTTCCGTCACACCTTTTTTTGAATCATGAACCGATTTTTTCCGAAGCCGTGAATATCCAAGGCATGTTCATTTTTCAACACATGAATTTTGTGAACATTTTTGTAAAAAATGAAAAAGTACTTTAGTCATTTATGTGTGAATAACTGTACTTTCTCCATCCATAAAAGAATGTCTCAATTGAGACATCCTTTTATAGATGGAGGGAGTATTATTTCGTCGTTGTTGGCGTTACTAATTTAAGGTTGGGCCGATGGCATGTTATCTAAATAATGTGTGAATAGTTTTCATGTTTTTGAAATGAATTACTTTTATAAGTATGAAACAGGTTGTATAAATAATATTCATATTTCTTCCGTCTATAAATAGATGGCTGATGTTTATCTAAATCTAGATGTATCTAGACATTAAATAGCCTCTAGATATACGGAGTATACAGATTTAGAAAAGTGTTAGACATCTATTTATAGAGAGGTAGTACAAAAATGAGACAATATTATCTGTTAATTTTGAATAGTTGAACAGACGTGATACAGCTAGCTTCCCTAAAAATCAAAGGTAGCATAAAGCGATACTGCGATACTTCCCCTCACTCACTCTAGTGCTGCTTCACCGCCTGCTTCTCCGATGACCCCGTTGCCTCGTTGCTCTTCCCCACCCCAAGCCTCCTCCCTTCACTTACCTCACGCGGCATCACCCGGGTGTGGGAGACGATGGTGCTATAGGTGGACGCGGCGGCCGCCGACTTCCTCCGCCTCCTCGAGCTGGGCATCCTCCGCGGTGCGATAGGGAGGCTGCTGCCCGACGGGCTGTCTGATGACCTGGCTCGCCGTCGCCTTCGGCCCCCGCAGGTACCCTGCTCGGCCAACTTCGTCGATGGTGAGCCATCCGAGATCCCCATTTACCCCACTATTTTCTGACTTATAATTTCTTGGTAAAATGATGACGACTTGGCCATAATTGAACGAGTTTGTGGATTCGGTGATGTTTGTGCTGGGGATCTTTCAGGAATTCTTGTGGGTCATATTTCCACATCAATGTGTCTGTGCTTAATTTGTAATATCAGGCTACGTTTGGCAGGTCATTTTTTTAAACCACAGTCTTGGAATACCACAGTTTCATATGCGATGACCATTCAATATCATAGTTTTAGAATACTACAATTTGTGCTAAAAATATTGTGTGTTAGGCAACTGCAATATTCAACAAAGTATATTTTAGTCACTTTGGTCATGATTATTAGTCAGCTCACTGTCAAAGATTTAAAACATCAAGCCTTTAGCTTGGCCAAAGCTAACTTCTATATGTCAGTCAGTCAACCAGATGCACATCATTTTGTACTCTGCTTGTACTACCCTGTCCCAGCTCACTTCCCTACACTCTTCCAGTCCCACCAAGCCCACGCCTAACATACAGTCTCCATCGCTGCATATCACGGTGATAGTGATACTCTTTTTTTGTCATCGAGGCCATCAGTGGTCTGCATATGATTTAAGTTCCACAAGTATAACAGAAAAAAAGCGCCACAGCTTCCGCCCGATTGAGAGTTCACATATCGGCATAGGGACTACTACAAAGTTTCTGTCTATTCTTCCTGCAAGATTCATATGCGAGGAAACATAGATGTTGCTTGTCATGTAAAATGAAAATCTCTTCCCAGCTTGAAGGAAGACTTTAAGCTGAAAGTCTCTTATCAGCTTTAGGACAAAATATTCATGTAATAAGTAAAGAAGTAGTAATTTAAGTTTGATGGAGCAGAAGAGCGCATATAATACTTTCCTGTAAAAATGAAAATGTGATTCGTGTTAGTAAAGGTTCAAGAAAGTAGAGTATTCAGTCGATGGTAAAAACAACAGATGCAGATACGTTTAGCTTTGTCTCTAACTTTGGTTTCAATCTTGATTTGGAGCTTTGAACAATAATCTTGACAGATCACTTCACATGAAGATCGCATTGCAAGGCAAACCTAATTAAAAGGATTTTAAGTTTTGCTCGCTTGTATGCATGATGTAAAATTTGGGATCCAAGGTTTTTGAAATCTACGAGGATTTTGGGCGTGCAAGAGTTTACAACCAATCAGGCAACAACTGGTGAGACTGTCTAAGCCCCCTACCTACCTTATTTGCTAAGTATCTGTGGACTATCGTAGCATATATATACCTACTGAATGTGGTTACTATAATAAGTGTCGAACAATAGGAGTGTTCTGTTTCTCATTGGAGCAGGTTGCGTTGATGCATATCAAGTTTTTTATCATTCCTACCTTTCTCATATGATGATGGATGAGCTCCTTTAACAAATACAATCCCTGAGTCATCTAAAATCAGGCTAAATTTTTTTTAACTACATGGCCGTCCTGAAAATTATACCACAATACTTTTAAACCATAGTTTCCATAGGAATTGGCATATTCTGTTACCTTTCCTGCTGTCAGTCAATTAGATGTTGGGTGAAACGTAGTGTCCATGGCCCATTGGAATTCGTCTGTAGCGTTTATCCGTACACCCATGTTGAGACAATCCATGTCTATACCTTGTGTATCCTTTAGCATGTATTTAGTTGTTTAAGTCTTAAACTAATTGAATAAGGCTTGGAGCTCTGAACCCATACTTCTGTATGGAACAAACCACAAAATTAACCATAGGGAACAATGATAATTTAAACTGGCGCATCATATATAATTAAATATCTTAGACAAATTGAACTTACTTCATGGCCTCCTCGTTGTCAATGGTGAGGATATAGTTCCAAAGTTTGGAAACTGCATTCTTGTTGACCGGCATCTTCAAATTTGGTGCAGGGTGACATAGCCATCCCCAATGGGCCTGCCAAAGATGGTACCCGGGGTTTACTGAAGGCCCAAGACTCGAAGAATAAGAAGATTCGGAAGCCTATCTAGTGTTAAGGAAAGATAGATTGTATTAGGAAATATAGAGACTTGTAATCTTACGGGTTGGGTACGAAACCCTCCCGAACTCTGTAACTTGTGTATTAAGAAACCCTCGGCTCCACCCTCTATATAAGGGGGAGTCGAGGGACAAAGAAAGGATCGAATCTATTGTCAACAGAACCCTAGTTTTCATAATCAGCGAGTACTTTTCGGCTGAAACCTTCGAGATCTACTTGCCCTCTACTTCTAGCAAAACCCTAGTCTACAATCTGTAGGCATTGACAAATTAATCCTTTGTCAATTGGCGCCGTCTGTGGGAATTAGAGGCTGCAAGGAACTGATCTCGATGGCACGTCCAGAATCGTCGACTTCGTCGGTGGCTAGCAATGCGATGGATCGAGGTAAACGGGAAAAAACTGATCTAGTCGATTTTATTCCTCACCCGCCCTCCCGTATGGATGCATGTGCCTATCTGGAGGAGCCCATCATCATGACGTTCGGAGAATTCCGATTTGGCGTCAACAAAGAAGGATCCTATCGTCTTGAAGTTCCGATCTCGTCGGAATTTTCAGCGATCGATTCTACTTTTCGTCGAGTGACGAGGAGTTTTCGTCGCCACGCTTCATCGACACCAAGGCAAGCGGAAAGCTCGCCAAGATCTTCAGCAACACATCTTTCGAGTCGTCTGCGGACTCCTTTATAAGCAGCGATTCCGACAGCATCGACAGCTTCAACTTCATCGACAAATCTGTCGCCATCGGAAAGGTCTTCACCAATCTCTATGATGGTGTCACCAATCCCGACAAAAATCAATACTCAAAATATCATCAAATCTGTGCAATTGAAGAGGCAGGCCGAGCAGAACCAGAGACGTCAGAGGCTTTCGATGATTTGGGAAATCCATACGTCGATCCCGCTGATCTTAGAAGAGGCTTAGGCACTAAATATGCTGGGTCTTCATCTCGCGTAAGAGTTCAATTCCGCAAGCAAAGCATGGGATAGGGCCGCAAGAGCCATGGATGGTTCAGAACCAATGACCACCACTGCTACTGCAGAAGAATTACAAGCCTATCAATATAAACTTGCTCGGGTGAGTAGGGAGCTGAAAAAAGGAAGATCCCGAATAGAAGAAAGAGAGGCACCTCGCGTCAAGCAGGCGCCGAGCAGAGCTCAGTCGACAATCAAACTTCGGGAGATAGCCATAGAGACGCCCGGAGAAGAGCAAGGTCTCGGCTGCAAAATATACCCGAAGAAGAGAGAGGAAACATAATTCAAAATCTCGACATGTCCTTCATGTCGATTGATACAAGGGGAAATATCATCCCGAAAACGCCAGAAGCAGGATACATGGCAACGCAAGCTTACATCCTCGCGTCCAGACCACCCCCTGGGGACCCGAGAGAAGCATTGTTTAATATGGCAATGGCTGGAGTTGGAGTTATGGGAACAGCGTTTGCAGCCACGCCTCCCGAAGAAAATCCTAGGCAAAATAGTCCACGACCCACCGCAGCGGTGCAAGATCCACCAAGAACAAGTGGAGCAAGAGACACAGCAGTCAAGTAAGGGTGGATAGAGCGCGACAAGAAAGAAGAGAACGTCAGCATTCACCAGAAGTTGCCGACGAAGATATGTGTGGGCTCCCGTGCTTTACGAGACGAGTTCGAAAGACTCGCGTCCCGAAAGGGTTTAAGTGCCCGAAAATTTCAAGAAATTCGACGGCCTGCAGGATCCCGAGGATTGGCTCGTTGATTATCTCGAGATGGTAAAGCTAGTAGGAGGAACCAGAGCAACAGCTATGCAAAGTATCCAAGTTCACTTGAGTGGTGCCGCAAGATCTTGGATAAAGAAACTTCCCCCAGGTTCCATCGACAGCTGGGATAGTTTTGAGGACATCTTCGTAAGGAACTTCCAATCCACCTGCAAGAAACCTGCGTCATTGGAAGAGTTGAGGGCGTGTCAACAGAAACACGACGAGTCGATGAGAAAATATATCAGAGGTGGAACATTATTAAAAACTCGGCAGAGGATATATCTGACGAGAGAGCAATAGACGCGTTCGTGGCAGGAATTCGACGGGGAGATTTCGTCGAAGACTTGGGAAGAACTAATCCTAAGACAATATCAGCACTGATGGAGATAGCAAACAAGTGGGCAGATGGAGAAGACGCGATATACAACAAGCGACATAGGTCGCCAGAAGAGGATCGCGGTCGAAATTTTCAAAATAGAAGGCGATTTTCTCGCCAGTTCTACAATAATGATGCGCCTGGCCACATATCGGCTGGTTTCCGAGGAAACTCTGGAGGAAATAGTCGAGATGATTACCAAAGGAGCAATGAACAACAAGGTGACAATAGAGGTGATTTCCGCGGCAACAGGCAAAATAGTGGACCAAGGTTTCAAAGACCTTATGTGTCCCCCGAGGAGATGATGAACGGACCGTGTCAGATGCACTTTTATCTCGACAACAACGGAAAGAGGCAGTCAGGGCATCTCCAAAAAGATTGCCGCAATTTTCAGGCAATGTTGCGAGCCGCAGGAATTGCAAATGTCCAAGCAATGAACAGAAACCCCCAGGGGCCAAGGAGTGAGATTCACCTCCCACCTCCTCCCGCAATCACGGATGAAAATCGGCACCAGCTCAGAATAGCGGCAGCACCACACCCACCTCCATATGTTGACCCCAACTCCAACGGTGCGGTCTCGATGATCCAGAAAGCTAGGCCGTCTAAAGGGCGCAGAAAGTAATCTCGCGCAAGTATTCATGGCGAGAAGATGCCTCCACCAACAGTTGAGTACCTAAATTGGTCGGGGCAAGACATTGGCTTCACAATTGCGGATCATCCACAGCAAGTTCCTCGACCAGGACAATCGGCACTCATCTTACCCGCAGTAATTGCTGGTTTTGACGTGTCGAGAGTTTTTATAGATGGTGGCAGCAGCTTAAACCTTATGTATGCAGATACATTGAGGAAGATGAACATATCCCTGGCAAACCTGAAACCAACTGATACACGTTTCCATGGGATCACACCAGAGAAGCCAAGTTATCCGTTGGGCAAGATCAATCTCGACGTTCAGTTTGGAACCCGAGAAAACTACAGGATAGAGAATCTGGAGTTTGAAGTTGTGGATTTCCCGTCGCAATATCACGCTTTGTTGGGACGACTAGCATATGCCAGGTTTATGGCGGTACCACATTATACGTACCTATTGTGGAGGTTGCCTGGACCCAAGGGACCTATCACAATTAAGGGAAGTTTCGCGCTGTCCGATAAGTGCGACAAGGATTTTCATCGACTGTCAGAAACTTTCGGGATGCAAGCAGAATATATGGCGCCAAGGCTCACTGATTATGATGTGCTGCCAGATGCAGGGAGGTCTCTCAGGGAGCCAACCTTCAACACTGCCAAGGATTCAAAAGAGGTGCAGATCCACCCGATGATACGTCGCAAACGTATCTATAATTTCTTATGTTCCATGCACTTTTATTACAATACTTGAATGTTTTATACATACTTTACAGCATTATTATACATTTTCCGGCACTAACCTATTAACAAGATGCCGAAGTGCCATTGTTTTCTCGCTGTTTTTGGTTTCTAAATCCTAGTAAGGAAATATTCTCTAATTGGACGAAATCAACGCCCGCAGTCCTATTTTTACACGGCTTCCGAAGACCGAAGGAGAGAAGTGGGGCCACGAGGTGGCCACACACCAGGGCGGCGCGGCCAAGGCCCTGGCCGCGCGGCCCTAGTGTGTGGGCCCCTCGCGTCGCCCCCTGACCTACCCTTCCGCCTACATATAGCCTTCGTCGCGAAACCCCATGTACCGAGAGCCACGATACGGAAAACATTACTGAGAGGCCGCCGCCGCGAATCCCATCTTGGGGGATTCAGGAGATCGCCTCCGCACCCCTGCCGGAGAGGGGAATCATCACCGAAGGGCTCTACATCATCATGCCCGCCTCCGGATTGATGCGTGAGTAGTTCATCCTTGGACTATGGGTCCATAGCAGTAGCTAGATGGTTGTCTTCTCCGCTTGTGCTTTCATTGTATTATATCTTGTGAGCTGCCTAACATGATCAAGATCATCTATTTGTAATGCTACATGTTGTGTTTGGCGAGATCCGATGAATATAGAATACTATGTTAAGTTGATTATCAATCTATCATATATGTGTTGTTTATGTTCTTGCATGCTCTCCGTTGCTAGTAGAGGCTCTGGCCAAGTTGATACTTGTAACTCCAAGAGGGAGTAATTGTGCTCGATAGTGGGTTCATGCCTCCATTTAATCTGGGACAGTGACAGAAAGTTCTAAGGTTGTGGATGTGCTGCTACTAGGGATAAAACATTGATGCTTTGTCTAAGGATATTTGTGTTGATTACATTACGCACCATACTTAATGCAATTATCTGTTGTTTACAACTTAATACTGGAAGGGGTTCGGATGATAACCCGAAGGTGGATTATTTAGGCATAGATGCATGTTGGATAGCGGTCTATGTACTTTGTCGTAATGCCCCGATTAAATCACATAGTAATCATCATTGATATGTATTGAATCTTTATTTGTCAATTGCCCGCCTGTAATTTGTTCACCCAGCATGTTAGTTATCTTATTGGAGAGACACCTCTAGTGAACTGTGGACCCCGGTCCATTCTTTTACATCTGAATACATTCTACTGTTTTTACTGTTCTTTGCAAACAAACACCATCTTCCACTCGATACGCTTAATCCTTTGTTTTCAGCAAGCCGGTGAGATTGACAACCTCATCATTGTTGGGGCAAAGTACTTTGATTGTGTTGTGCAGGTTCCACGTTGGCGCCGGAATCACCGGTGTTGCGCCGCACTACATTCCTCCACCAACAACCTTCACGTGCTTCTTGGCTCCTACTGGTTCGATAACCTTGGTTTCTTTCTGAGGGAAAACTTGCTGCGCATCACACCTTCCTCTTGGGGTTCCCAACGGACGTGTACATCTACGCGCATCAAGCTATTTTTTCTGGCGCCGTTGCCGGGGAGATCAAGACACGCTGCAAGGGGAGTCTCCACTTCCAATCTCTTTACTTTGTTTTTGTCTTGCTTTATTTTATTTACTACTTTGTTTGCTGCACTTAAACAAAACACAAAAAAATTAGTTGCTAGCTTTACTTTATTTACTGTCTTGTTCTCTATATCAAAAACACAAAAAAATTAGTTACTTGTCTTTACTTTATTTATTTAGTTTATTTTACTACTGCTATAATGGGTACTCCTGAAAATACTAAGTTGTGTGATTTCACTAGCACAAATAATAATGATTTTATATGTACTCCTATTGCTCCACCTGCTACTACAGCAGAATTCTATGAAATTAAACCTGCTTTACTGAATCTTGTTATGAGAGAGCAATTTTCTGGTGTTAGTACTGATGATGCTGCTGCCCATCTTAATAATTTTGTTGAACTTTGTGAAATGCAAAAGTATAAGGATATAGATGGTGATATTATAAAACTGAAATTGTTTCCTTTCTCCTTAAGAGGAAGAGCTAAAGATTGGTTGCTATCTTTACCTAAGAATAGTATTGATTCATGGACTAAGTGTAAAGATGCTTTTATTAGTAAATATTATCCTCCTGCTAAGATTATATCTTTGAGAAGTAGCATTATGAACTTTAAACAATTTGATAATGAACATGTTGCTCAAGCATGGGAGAGAATGAAATCTTTGGTAAAGAATTGCCCAACCCATGGACTAACTACTTGGATGATCATCCAAACCTTTTATGCAGGATTGAATTTTTCCTCAAGGAACCTATTGGATTCAGCTGCTGGAGGTACTTTTATGTCCATCACCCTGGGCGCCGCAACTAAATTACTTGATGATATGATGATCAATTACTCTGAATGGCACACTGAAAGAACTCCTCAAGGTAAGAAGGTAAATTCTGTTGAAGAAACCTCTTCTTTGGGTGATAAGATTGATGCTATTATGTCTATGCTTGCAAATGGTAGATCTCATATTGATCCTAATAATGTTCCTTTAGCTTCATTGGTTGCTCAAGAAGAAAATGTTGATGTGAATTTCATTAAGAATAATAATTTCAACAACAATGCTTATAGGAATAATTATGGTAACAACAACTATAGGCCATATCCTTCTAATAATGGTAATGGTTATGGTAATTCTTATGGTAATTCTTACAACAATAATAAGAGTGTACCCTCTGGTCTTGAAGTCATGCTTAAAGAATTTATTAGTACACAAACTGCTTTCAATAAAACTGTTGAAGAAAAGCTTGATAAAATTGATATTCTTGCTTCTAAGGTTGATAGTCTTGCTCTTGATGTTGATCTTTTAAAATTGAAAGTTATGCCTGAGAAAGTTGAAGATGCTAGGTTTGCTAAAACAAATGCCATCCAAGTTAGAATTAATGATAATATTAGATTGTTGGCTGAATTGCATGCTAGGTGGGATAGTCCAAAACGTATCTACTTTCCCGAACACTTTTGCTATTGTTTTGCCTCTAATTTGTGTATTTTGGATACAACTAACACGGACTAACGCTGTTTTCAGCAGAATTGCTCTGGTGTCTCGTTTTTGTGCAGAAATCCAACTTTCGGGAAAATCCTCGGAATTTATGCAGAAGGCCCTATTTTACCAGAATATTGACGGAGCCAGAAGGGCAAGAGAGGTGGAGGCCCGAGGGCCCCACACCATATGGCGGCGCGGCCCAGGGGGGGCCCGCGCGGCCCATGGTGTGGCCCCCTCGGCTGGCCTCCGACGCCCCCCTTCGGACTACTTATCGGGTTCGACCTAAAAACGCACGGAGAGAAGTCGAAGTCGCCGAAACCCTCCAGAGAGCCGCCACATCGCGAAACTCCGTCGCGGGAGCCAGAAGTCTCCGTTCTGGCACTCCGCCGGGACGGGGAATTGGAGGAGATCTTCACCGCCATCACCGCCAACGCCTCTCCATCGACCAGCCATGTTTCCCCCATCCATGTGTGAGTAATTCCCCCGCTGTAGGCTGAAGGGGATGGTAGGGATTGGATGAGATTGGTCATGTAATAGTCATAAGATTGTTAGGGCATAGTGCCTAGTATCCGTAGATGTCACTTTTATGATATTGTTGCAACTTGTTATGCTTAATGCTTGTCACTAGGGCCCGAGTGCCATGATCTCAGATCTGAACATGTTATTGATTCATGAAGATATTCGTTGTTTATGATCTTACCTGCAAGTTGTATACACATGTCGCTGTCCGGAACCAATGGCCCCGAAGTGACAGAAATCGGGACAACCGGAGGGGATGGTAGTGATGTGAGGATCACATGTGTTCACGGAGTGTTAATGCTTTGCTCCGGTACTCTATTAAAAGGAGTACCTTAATTTCCAGTAGTTTCCCTAGAGGCCCGGCTGCCACCGGCTGGTAGGACAAAAGATGTTGTGCAAGTTTCTCATTGCGAGCACGTACGACTAAATATGGAACACATGCCTATTGATTGATTAGTACTTGGATACCGTTTTATTATTATCTGCAAATGCCCCTGCTTTGATTGTTACATGAGTTTCTCTCATCCATGCAACGCCCGTTAAATCCGTCCCTATGCCTACAGTATTTTAATCCTGCTGTTTACTATAATCACTACTGCTGTCTTTATTTCACCGCTGCTATTATTTCGCTATTTCCACTGCTATCAAACTGTTACTACTGATAAACTCTTGCGAGCAAGTCTGTTTCCAGGTGCAGCTGAATTGACAACTCCGCTGTTAAGGCTTACAAGTATTCTTTGTCTCCCCTTGTGTCGAATCAATAAATTGGGTAATACTTCCCTCGAAGACTGTTGCGATCCCCTATACTTGTGGGTCATCAAGACTATTTTCTGGCGCCGTTGCCGGGGAGCATAGCTTTATTTGGAAGTTCACTTGGATTGATATTGTTCGCTGCAAATTCTCCATCATGGGTAAACCTCGCGATACTAAGATCGCCATATTACCATCCACTACAAGAAAAGGTACAACTCTTAGTACCTCTGCTGCTCTTGATTCACCATCTGTGATAAGTAAACTTGTTTCACCACCACAAGCTTCAAATGCTGGTACTTCTGCTGAATCTGAAAATTCCTCTTATAATTGTGATGATGCTTCTGCTGTGCTTGATAATGATGGTTCGTTAGGATCTTTTCTAGATGCTACAATTGCTAAGTCTAGACAAATTGAAAATACTGAAACTCCTAATGAAAATGCTGCTACCACTACAAGAAAAGTTGCCATGGCCGACGAAGTTGAAGTCGCGCCGTGGTTGCTGGTGTACCATGGCCGACGATTTTGGTCCCTCCGTGGTGCATGTCAAAACTTTTTTTTCTCGTTTTTGAGGCCACCTAGCCCGACGAAAGCGGCCAAAACGTGGCGTATGGTGGCCCGGGACGTGGTGCATCTCGAAATCTCGGGTTCGCCGGCCGAGTCAACGCAAATCCGCACCGCCGAGGGATGTAGGGCCCAGATGGCAGCCTCTCTGGCATTGTTTTTTTCTAGATCGCGCCATCTCGTTCAACGTTCTCCGATCGAGCCGTTTACGATGCAGGATCATGGGTCCCGCATGTCATCCTCTATGAACCAAAATTCTTTCTATTCTTGGATTTTTTTGACCCCCTGATTTCTGGCTACTTCCTTTTTCTTTTGATCCCTTGCCGCCTTGGAAACGTTGAGACCGCTGCTGCTAAATGGGACCCGCATGTCATCCTCTATGTGCAATCAACTTTCTTTTCTTGGAGTTTTTTTGGCACCTCAAATTTGGTCACTTGCCTTTTTCTTTCGATCCCCTGCCGCCTCTCAAACGGTGATACCGCTGCTGCTAAATGGGACCCGCATGTCATCCTCTATGTACTATAAAACTTTCTTTTCTTGAATTATTTTTGGCACCTCATATTTGGTCACTTTTTTTCTTTCGATCCTCTGCCGCCTCTCAAACGGTGATACCGCTGCTGCTAAATGGGACCCGCATGTCATCCTCTATGTACTATAAAACTTTCTTTTCTTGGATTTTTTTGGCACCTCATATTTGGTCACTTGACTTTTTCTTTCGATCACCTGCTGCCTCTCAAACAGTGATACCGCTGCTGCTAAATGGGACCCGCATGTCATCCTCTATGTACTATAAAACTTTCTTTTCTTGGATTTTTTTGGCACCTCATATTTGGTCACTTGACTTTTTCTTTCGATCACCTGCTGCCTCTCAAACAGTGATACCGCTGCTGCTAAATGGACCCGCATGTCATCCTCTATGTACTATAAAACTTTCTTTTCTTGGATTTTTTTTGGCACCTCATATTTGGTCACTTGACTTTTTCTTTCGATCCCCTGCCTCTCAAACGGTGATACCGCTGCTGCTAAATGGGACCCGCATGTCATCCTCTATGTACTATAAAACTTTCTTTTCTTGAATTATTTTTGGCTCCTGATATTTTTCACTTGCCTTTTCTTTCGATCTCATGCCACGTTTGAAACGTTGAGGAACCCTGGCTCATGGGACCCGCATGTCATCCTCTATGTACTATAAAAGTTCATTTTCTTGGTTTTTTTTACCATCTGATTTTTGGCAATTTCTTTTTTCTTTTGATCCCCTGCCGCCTCTCAAACGCTGATACCGCTGCTGCTAAATGGGACCCGCATGTCATCCTCTATGTACTATAAAACTTTCTTTTCTTGAATTATTTTTGGCTCCTCATATTTGGTCACTTGCCTTTTTCTTTCGATCTCATGCCAAGTTTGAAACGTTGAGGAACCTGCTGGCTCATGGGACCCGCATGTCATCCTCTATGTACTATAAAAGTTTATTTTCTTTATTTTTTTTCACCCTCTGATTTTTGGCTATTTCCTTTTTCTTTTGATCCCCTGCCGCCTTGGAAACGTATGGTAAGTGCGACTCATGGGACCCGCATGTGATGTCTACGTCCCCTCCTTTCTTAGACTGTTGGGCCTCCAAGCCGGTTTGAGAACAGCTTTCCCTTAAGTGGATCACCCAAGGTTTATCGAACTCAGGGAGGAAGAGGTCAAAGATATCCCTCTCATGCAACCCTGCAACCACAAAGCAAGAAGTCTCTTGTGTCCCCAACACACCAAATAGGTGCACTAGTTCGGCGAAGAGATAGTGAAATACAGGTGGTATGAATATGTATAAGCAGTAGCAATGATGCCAGAAAATAGCTTGATGGCGTGTAGTTGATGGTGGTAGTATTGCAGCAGTAGTAACACAGTAAAACAGTAAACAAGCAGCGATAGCAGTATTTAGGAACAAGGCCTAGGGATTACACTTTCACTAGTGGACACTCTCAACATTGATCACATAACAGAATAGATAAATGCATACTCTACACTTTTGTTGGATGATGAACACATTGCGTAGGATTACACGAACCCTCAATGCCGGAGTTAACAAGCTCCACAATAATGCTCATGTTTAAGTAACCTTAAGTGTAAGATAGATCAAAAGACTAAACCAAGTACTAGCATAGCATGCACACTGTCACCTTCATGCATATGTAGGAGGAATAGATCACATCAATATTATCATAGCAATAGTTAACTTCACAATCTACAAGAGATCATGATCATAGCATAAACCAAGTACTAACACGGTGCACGCACTGTCACCTTTGCACACATGCAGGAGGAATAAAACTACTTTAATAACACATCACTAGAGTAGCACATAGATAAATTGTGATACAAAACTCATATGAATCTCAATCATGTAAAGCAGCTCATGAGATCATTGTATTGAGGTACATAGGAGAGAGATTAACCACATAGCTACCGGTACAGCCCCGAGCCTCAATGGAGAACTACTCCCTCTTCATGGGAGCAGCAGCGGTGATGAAGATGGCGGTGGAGATGGCAGCGGTGTTGATGGAGAAGCCTTCCGGGGGCACTTCCCCGCCCGGCAGGGTGCCGGAACAGAGACTCCTGTCCCCCATCTTGGCTTCGCGACGGCGGCGGCTCGGAACTTTTCTCGTATCGTGGCTTTTTCCGTAAGGGTTTTCGATGAGGGGCTTTAAATAGGCGAAGAGGCGGCGCAGGAGGGTCAACGAGGCGACGACACCATAGGGTGGCGCGGCAGGGCCTGGGCCGCGCCACCATGTCATCTGGGCCCACCAGCCCCTCTGGCGCTCTCGGGTGTTCTGGAAGCTTCGGAAAAATAGGAACTGGGCGTTGATTTCGTCCAATTCCGAGAATATTTCGTTACTAGGATTTCTGAAACCAAAAAGAAAACAGGAACGGCACTTCGGCATCTTGTTAATAGGTTAGTTCCAGAAAATGCATAAATATGACATATAATGTGTATAAAACATGTAGGTATCATCAATAAAGTAGCATGGAACATAAGAAATTATCGATACGTTGGAGACGTATCAGCATCCCCAAGCTTAGTTCTGCTCGTCCCGAGCAGGTAAAACGATAACAAAGATAATTTCTTAAGTGACATGCCATCATAAACTTGATCATATTGTAAACATATGTAATGAATGCAGCGATCAAAACAATGGTAATGACATGAGTAAACAACTGAATCATAAAGCAAAGACTTTTCATGAATAGCACTTTCAAGACAGGCATCAATAAGTCTTGCATAAGAGTTAACTCATAAAGCAATAATTTAAAGTATAGACATTGAAGCAACATAATGGAAGATTAAGTTTCAGCGGTTGCTTTCAACTTATAACATGTATATCTCATGGATAGTTGTCAATGCAAAGTAATATAATAAGTGCAATATGCAAGTATGTAGGAATCAATGCACAGTTCACACAAGTGTTTGCTTCTTGAGATGGAGAGAAATAGGTGAACTGACTCAACATAAAGGTAAAAGAATGGTCCTTCAAAGAGGAAAGCATCGATTGCTATATTTGTGCTAGAGCTTTGGTTTTGAAAACATAAAGAGAGCATAAAAGTAAAGTTTTGAGAGGTGTTTGTTGTTGTCAACGAATGGTAGCGGGTACTCTAACCCCCTTGCCAGACAAACCTTCAAAGAGCGGCTCCCATTTTATTTTGTTTTTGGGTGGCACTCCTTCCAACCTTTCTTTCACAAACCATGGCTAACCGAATCCTCGGGTGCCTGCCAACAATCTCATACCATGAAGGAGTGCCTTTTTATTTTAGTTTTATTATGTTGACACTCCTCCCCACCTTTGCTTTCTCAAGCCATGGCTAACCGAATCCTTCGGGTGCCGTCCAACAATCACATACCATGGAGGAGTGTCTATTTTTGTTAATTAATTTGGGACTGGGAATCCCATTGCCAGCTCTTTTTGCAAAGTTATTGGAAAGCGGATGATACGTCTCCAACGTATCGATAATTTCTTATGTTCCATGCTACTTTATTGATGATACCTACATGTTTTATGCACATTATATGTCATATTTATGCATTTTCTGGAACTAACCTATTAACAAGATGCCGAAGAGCCAGTTGCTGTTTTCTGCTGTTTTTGGTTTCAGAAATCCTAGTAAAGAAATATTCTCGGAATTGGACGAAACTTTCGCCCAGGGTCCTATTTTTGCACGAAGCTTCCAGAAGACCGAAGACCTAACGAAGTGGGGCCACGAGGCAGCCAGGGGTGGCCGGCGCGGCCCAGCCCTTGGCCGCTGCCCCCTGGGCCCCTCGTGTGGCCCCTCGCGTTGACCTTCCGCCTACTTAAAGCTCCCGTCGCGAAACCCCCAGTACCGAGAGCCACGATACGGAAAACCTTACAGAGACGCCGCCGCGAATCCCATCTCGGGGGATTCTGGAGATCGCCTCCGGCACCCTGCGGAGAGGGGATTCATCTCCCGGAGGACTCTTCATCGCCATGATCGCCTCCGGAGTGATGAGTGAGTAGTTCACCCCTGGACCATGGGTCCATAGCAGTAGCTAGATGGTCGTCTTCTCCTTGTTGTGCTTCATTGTTAGATCTTGTGAGCTGCCTAACATGATCAAGATCATCTATATGTAATTCTATATGTTGTGTTTGTCGGGATCCGATGGATAGAGAGTACTATGATTATGGTGATTATCAATCTATTGTTCATGTGTTGTTTATGATCTTGCATGCTCTCCGTTATTAGTAGAGGCTCTGGCCAAGTTTTTACTCTTAACTCCAAGAGGGAGTAATTATGCTCGATAGTGGGTTCATGCCTTCATTGATACCTGGGACAGTGACAGAAAGTTCTAAGGTTGTGATGTGCTGTTGCCACTAGGGATAAAACATTGATGCTATGTCTAAGGATGTAGTTATTGATTACATTACGCACAATACTTAATGCAATTGTCTGTTGCTTTGCAACTTAATACTGGAGGGGGTTCGGACGATAACCTGAAGGTGGACTTTTTAGGCATAGATGCAGTTGGATGGCGGTCTATGTACTTTGTCGTAATGCCCAATTAAATCTCACTATATTTACCATGTCATGTATATGCATTATTATGCCTTTCTCTATTTGTCAATTGCCCGACTGTAATTTGTTCACCCAACATGCTTTTATCTTATGGGAGAGACACCTCTAGTGAACTGTGGACCCCGGTCCTATTCTTTACATAGCATACAATCTACTGCAATTGTTTTTACTGTTTTCTTGCAAACAATCATCTTCCACTCGATACGCTTAATCCTTTGTTACAGGCCGGTGAGATTGACAACCTCACTGTTTCGTTGGGGCAAAGTACTTTGGTTTTGTTGTGCAGATTCCACGTTGCGCCGGAATCCCTGTTGTTGCGCCGCATCACATTTCGCCACCATCAACCTTCAACGTGCTTCTTGGCTCCTCCTGGTTCGATTAAACCTTGGTTTCTTTCTGAGGGAAAACTTGCCACTGTGCGCATCATACCTTCCTCTTGGGGTTCCCAACGGACGTGTACATTTACGCGCATCAAGCCTGTTTTCTGGCGCCGTTGCCGGGGAGATCAAGACACGCTGCAAGGGGAGTCTCCACTTCTCAATCTCTTTACTTTGTTTTTGTCTTGCTTTATTTTATTTACTACTTTGTTTGCTGCACTAAATCAAAACACAAAAAAATTAGTTGCTAGTTTTACTTTATTTACTGTCTTGCTCTCTATATCGAAAACACAAAAAAATTAGTTACTTGCATTTACTTTATCTAGTTTGTTTTATTTACTGTTGCTAAAATGGCCAACCCTGAAAATACTAAGTTGTGTGACTTCACAAATGCAAATAATAATGATTTCCTATGCACACCTATTGCTCCACCTGCTACTACAGCAGAATTCTTTGAAATTAAACCTGCTTTACTGAATTTGGTTATGAGAGAACAATTTTCTGGTGCTAGTTCTGATGATGCTGCTGCCCATCTCAATAATTTTGTTGAACTTTGTGAAATGCAAAAGTATAAAGATGTAGATGGTGATATTATTAAATTGAAAGTGTTTCCTTTCTCATTAAGAGGAAGAGCTAAAGATTGGTTGCTATCTTTGCCTAAGAATAGTATTGATTCATGGACTAAATGCAAGGATGCTTTTATTAGTAGATATTATCCTCCCGCTAAAATTATTTCTTTGAGAAGTAGCATAATGAATTTTAAACAATTAGATACTGAACATGTTGCTCAAGCTTGGGAGAGAATGAAAACTTTGGTAAAGAATTGCCCAACCCATGGACTGACTACTTGGATGATCATCCAAACCTTCTATGCAGGACTAAATTTTTCTTCGCGGAATTTATTGGATTCAGCTGCTGGAGGTACTTTTATGTCCATCACATTGGGGGCGGCTACAAAACTTCTTGATGATATGATGGTGAATTACTCTGAATGGCACACGGAAAGAGCTCCACAAGGTAAGAAGGTAAATTCTGTTGAGGAAACCTCTTCCTTGAGTGATAAGATTGATGTGATTATGTCTATGCTTGTGAATGGTAGATCTAATGTTGATCCAAATAATGTTCCTTTAGCTTCATTGGTTGCTCAAGAAGAAAATGTTGATGTGAATTTCATTAAAAATAATAATTTCAACAACAATGCTTATAGGAACAACTCTGGTAATAACTATAGGCCATATCCTTCTACTAATGGTAATGGTTATGGTAATTCTTATGGGAATTCTTACAACAATAATAGAAGTGTACCCTCTGGTCTTGAAGCCATGCTTAAAGAATTTATTAGTACACAAACTGCTTTTAACAAATCTGTTGAGGAAAAGCTTGATAAAATTGATACTATCGCTTCTAGAGTTGATAGGCTTGCCTCTGATGTTAATCTTTTAAAGTTGAAAGTTATGCCTAATAATGATCTTGATAATAAGATTACTACTACAGCAAATGCCATCCAAGTTAGAATTAATGAGAATATAAGATTAATGGCTGAGTTGCGTGCTAGGTGGGATAGAGAAGAAAATGAAAAACTAGCTAAAGAGAATAATGTTAAAGTTTGGACTATTACCACCACTAGTAATGCTAATTCTTCACATGTTGCTGCACCTCCTACTATCAATGGTAAAATAATTGGTGTTGGCAATGTTTCTACTCCTAGTGCAAAGCGTACAAAACTGCCTGAAATTGCTAAAACTGCTGAAACTGCTTGTGATAAAACTGCTGAAATTTTTTCCAACCTTGGGAATAATGATCCCATTGCTGTAGCTCATAATGATTTAGATTTTGATGATTGCCACATCTCTGAAGTTATAAAGTTCTTGCAAAAACTTGCTAAAAGTCCTAATGCTAGTGCTATAAATTTAGCCTTTACAAAACATATTACAAATGCTCTCATAAAAGCTAGAGAAGAGAAACTAAAACTTGAAACTTCTATTCCTAGAAAGTTAGAAGATGGTTGGGAGCCCATCATTAAAATGAAATTCAATGACTTTGAATGTAATGCCTTATGTGATCTTGGTGCAAGTATTTCTGTTATGCCTAAAAAGATTTATGATATGCTTGACTTGCCACCATTAAAGAATTGTTATTTGGATGTTAATCTTGCCGATAATGTTAAAAAGAAACCTTTGGGGAGGATTGATAATGTGCATATTACGGTTAACAATAACCTTGTCCCCGTTGATTTTGTTGTCTTGGATATCGAATGCAATGCATCTTGTCCAATTGTGTTGGGAAGACCTTTTCTTCGAACTGTTGGTGCTGTTATTGATATGAGGGAAGGTAATATTAAATATCAATTTCCTCTCAAGAAAGGTATGGAACACTTCCCTAGAAAGAGAATGAAGTTGCCTTTTGATTCTATTATTAGAACAAGCTATGATGTTGATGCTTCTACTCTCGATGTTACTTGATTTGCACTTTCTGCGCCTAGCTGAAAGGCGTTAAAGAAAAGCGCTTATGGGAGACAACCCATGTTTTTACCTACAGCAATTTTTTGTTTTATTGAGTCTTGGAAGTTGTTTACTACTGTAGCAACCTCTCCTTATCATGTTTTTGTGCCAAGTAAAGTTTCTATGTCAAAGTTGATGTTATATTTGGGATTGCTGCGCAGAAACAGCATTGCTGTCTGTCACGAATCTGGGCATAATTCCCTGTAGAAAATTCGAAAAAATCTGCCAATTTACGAGCGTGATCCTCAGATATATACGCAACTTTCATTAGTTTTGAGTTTTTCCATTTGAGCAAGTCTGGTGCCATTTATAAATTCGTCTTTACGGACTGTTCTGTTTTTGACAGATTCTGCCTTTTATTTCGCATTGCCTCTTTTGCTATGTTGGATTTATTTCTTTGATCCATTAATGTCCAGTAGCATTATGCAATGTCCAGAAGTGAAAAGAATGATTGTGTCACCTCTGAATGAGTGAATTATTAATGATGCACTAACCCTCTAATGAGTTTGCTTGAAGTTTGGTGTGAAGGAAGTTTTCAAGGGTCAAGAGAGGAGAATGATATACTAAGATCAAGAGGAGTGAAAGCTCTAAGCTTGGGGATGCCCCCGTGGTTCATCCCTGCATATTTTAAGAAGACTCAAGCGTCTAAGCTTGGGGATGCCCAAGGCATCCCCTTCTTCATCGACAACATCATCAGGTTCCTCCCCTGAAACTATATTTTTATTCAGTCACATCTTGTGTTCTTTACTTGGAGCGTCGGTTTGTTTTCGTTTTTGTTTTTGTTTGAATAAGATGGATCCTAGCATTCACTTTGTGGGAGAGAGACACGCTCCGCTGTTGCATATGGACACATGTGTCCTTAGGCTTTACTCATAATGTTCAAGGCGAAGTTTCTTCTTCGTTAATTTGTTATATGGTTGGAATTGGAAAATGCTACATGTAGTAATTCTAAAAATGTCTTGGATAATGTGATACTTGGCAATTGTTGTGCTCATGTTTAAGCTCTTGCATCATATGCTTTGCACCCATTAATGAAGAAATACATAGAGCTTGCTAAAATTTGATTTGCATATTTGGTTTCTCTAAGGTCTAGATAATATCTAGTATTGAGTTTTGAACAACAAGGAAGACAGTGTAGAGTCTTATAATGTTTACAATATGTCTTTTATGTGAGTCTTGCTGCACTTGTTCATCCTTGAGTTTGCTTCAAATAACCTTGCTAGCCTAAACCTTGTATCGAGAGGGAATACTTCTCATGCATCCAAAATCCTTGAGCCAACTACTATGCCATTTGTGTCCACCATACCTACCTACTACATGGTATTTACCCGCCATTCCAAAGTAAATTGCTTGAGTGCTACCTTTAAAATTCCATCATTCACCTTTGCAATATATAGCTCATGGGACAAAATAGCCTTAAAAACTATCGTAGTATTGAATATGTACTTATGCACTTTATATTTTATTAAGTTGCTTGTTGTGCGATAACCATGTTTCTGGGGAACGCCATCAACTATTGTTGAATATCATGTGAGTTGCTATGCATGTCCGTCTTGTCTGAAGGATCTATCATTTTAGTGGTTGGAGCATGCAAAATTGTTAGAGAAGAACATTGGGCCGCTAACTAAAGCCATGAATCATGGTTGAAGTTTCAGTTTTGGACATATATCCTCAATCTCATATGAGAATAATAATCATTGCTACATGCTTATGCATTTAAGAGGAGTCCATTATCTGTTGTCCATGTTGTCCCGGTATGGATGTCTAAGTTGAGAATAATCAAAAGCGAGAAATCCGAAATGCGAGCATTCTCCTTGGACCTTTGTACAGGCGGCATGGAGGTACCCCTTTGTGACACTTGGTTGAAACATGGCATGCAAAGATCCGGTAGTCCAAGTTAAGTAGGACGAGGTGCGGGCACTATTAGTATACTATGCGTGAGGCTTGCAACTTGTAAGATATAATTTTCATAACTCATATGCTTTATTACTACCGTTGACAAAATTGTTTCATGTTTTCAAAATAAAAGCTCTAGCACAAATACAGCAATCGATGCTTTCCTCTGCGAAGGACCATTCTTTTACTTTTATTGTTGAGTCAGTTTACCTATCTCCTTCCACCTTAAGAAGCAAACACTTGTGTGAACTGTGCATTGATTCCTACATACTTGCATATTGCACTTGTTATATTACTTTATGTTGACAATATCCATGAGATATACATGTTACAAGTTGAAAGCAACCGCTGAAACTTAATCTTCTTATGTGTTGCTTCAACGCCTTTACTTTGATTTATTGCTTTACGAGTTAACTCTTATGCAAGACTTATTGATGCTTGTCTTGAAGTACTATTCATGAAAAGTCTTTGCTATATGATTCAGTTGTTTACTCATGTCATTACCATTGCTTTGATCGCTGCATTCATTACATATGTTTACAAATAGTATGATCAAGATTATGATGGCATGTCACTTCAGAAATTATCTTTGTTATCGTTTTACCTGCTCGGGACGAGCAGAACTAAGCTTGGGGATGCTGATACGTCTCCAACGTATCGATAATTTCTTATGTTCCATGCTACTTTATTGATGATACCTACATGTTTTATGCACATTATATGTCATATTTATGCATTTTCTGGAACTAACCTATTAACAAGATGCCGAAGAGCCATTGTGTTTTCTGTTTTTGGTTTCAGAAATCCTAGTAAAGAAATATTTCGGAATTGGACGAAACTTTCGCCCAGGGTCCTATTTTTGAAGCTTCCAGAAGACCGAAGACCTAACGAAGTGGGGCCACGAGGCAGCCGGGGGCCGGCGCGGCCCAGCCCTTGGCCGCGCCGACTAGCCCCGGGCCCCTCGTGGCCCCTCGCGTTGACCTTCCGCCTACTTAAAGCTCCCGTCGCGAAACCCCCAGTACCGAGAGCCACGATACGGAAAACCTTACAGAGACGCCCGCCGCGAATCCCATCTCGGGATTCGGAGATCGCCTCCCGCACTGCCGGAGAGGGGATTCATCTCCGGAGGACTCTTCATCGCCATGATCGCCTCCGAGTGATGAGTGAGTAGTTCACCCCTGGACCATGGGTCCATAGCAGTAGCTAGATGGTCGTCTTCTCCTTGTTGTGCTTCATTGTTAGATCTTGTGAGCTGCCTAACATGATCAAGATCATCTATATGTAATTCTATATGTTGTGTTTGTCGGGATCCGATGGATAGAGAGTACTATGATTATGGTGATTATCAATCTATTGTTCATGTGTTGTTTATGATCTTGCATGCTCTCCGTTATTAGTAGAGGCTCTGGCCAAGTTTTTACTCTTAACTCCAAGAGGGAGTAATTATGCTCGATAGTGGGTTCATGCCTTCATTGATACCTGGGACAGTGACAGAAAGTTCTAAGGTTGTGATGTGCTGTTGCCACTAGGGATAAAACATTGATGCTATGTCTAAGGATGTAGTTATTGATTACATTACGCACAATACTTAATGCAATTGTCTGTTGCTTTGCAACTTAATACTGGAGGGGGTTCGGACGATAACCTGAAGGTGGACTTTTTAGGCATAGATGCAGTTGGATGGCGGTCTATGTACTTTGTCGTAATGCCCAATTAAATCTCACTATATTTACCATGTCATGTATATGCATTATTATGCCTTTCTCTATTTGTCAATTGCCCGACTGTAATTTGTTCACCCAACATGCTTTTATCTTATGGGAGAGACACCTCTAGTGAACTGTGGACCCCGGTCCTATTCTTTACATAGCATACAATCTACTGCAATTGTTCTTTACTGTTTTCTTGCAAACAATCATCTTCCACTCGATACGCTTAATCCTTTGTTACAGCAAGCCGGTGAGATTGACAACCTCACTGTTTCGTTGGGGCAAAGTACTTTGGTTTTGTTGTGCAGATTCCACGTTGGCGCCGGAATCCCTGTTGTTGCGCCGCATCACATTTCGCCACCATCAACCTTCAACGTGCTTCTTGGCTCCTCCTGGTTCGATTAAACCTTGGTTTCTTTCTGAGGGAAAACTTGCCACTGTGCGCATCATACCTTCCTCTTGGGGTTCCCAACGGACGTGTACATTTACGCGCATCAGCGGATGAAGCCACTAGTCCATTGGTGAAAGTTGCCCAACAAGATTGAAAGATAAACACCACATACTTCTTCATGAGCTATAAAACATTGACACAAATAAGAGGTGATAAATTTTGAATTGTTTAAAGGTAGCACTCAAGCAATTTACTTTGGAATGGCGGAAAATACCATGTAGTAGGTAGGTATGGTGGACACAAATGGCATAGTGGTTGGCTCAAGGATTTGGATGCATGAGAAGTATTCCCTCTCGATACAAGGTTTAGGCTAGCAAGGTTATTTGAAACAAACTCAAGGATGAACCGGTGCAGCAAAACTCACATAAAAGACATATTGTAAACATTATAAGACTCTACACCGTCTTCCTTGTTGTTCAAACTCTTTACTAGAAATTATCTAGACCTTAGAGAGACCAATTATGCAAACCAAATTTTAGCAAGCTCTATGTATTTCTTCATTAATGGGTGCAAAGCATATGATGCAAGAGCTTAAACATGAGCACAACAATTGCCAAGTATCAAATTATCCAAGACATTTTACCAATTACTACATGTAGCATTTTTCCAATTCCAACCATATAACAATTTAACGAAGAGGAAACTTCGCCATGAATATTATGAGCTAAGAACACATGTGTTCATACGAACCAGCGGAGCGTGTCTCTCTCCCACACAAGGATGAACTTATTCAGAGAACTAAGATAACAAAACAAAAACAAAAATAAAAGCACACAGACGCTCCAAGTAAAATACATAGGATGTGACTGAATAAAAATATAGTTTCACTAGAAGAAACCTGATAAGTTGTCGATGAAGAAGGGGATGCCTTGGGCATCCCCAAGCTTAGATGCTTGAGTCTTCTTAAAATATGCAGGGATGAACCACCGGGGCATCCCCAAGCTTAGACCTTTCACTCTTCTCGATCACATTATATCACCCTCTTCTATTGACCCTTGAAAACTTCCTTCACACAAACTTCAAGCAAACTCATTAGAGGGTTAGTGCATAATCAAAATTCACATGTTCAGAGGTGACACAAACATTCTTTTCACTTCTGGACATTGCATAAAGCTACTGGACATTAATGGATCAAAGAAATTCATCCAACATAGCAAAAGAGGCAATGCGAAATAAAAGGCAGAATCTGTCAAAAACAGAACAGTCCGTAAAGACGAATTTTAAGATGGCACCAGACTTGCTCAAATGGAAAAACTCAAAACTAATGAAAGTTGCGTACATATCTGAGGATCACGCTCGTAAATTGGCAGATTTTTTCGAATTTTCTACAGAGAACTGTGCCCAGATTCGTGACAGACAGCGATGCTGTTTCTGCGCAGCGATCCCAAATATAACATCAACTTTGACATAGAAACTTTACTTGGCACAAAAACATGATAAGGAGAGGTTGCTACAGTAGTAAACAACTTCCAAGACACAAATATAAAAAAAAGTACTGTAGTAAAAAAACACATGGGTTATCTCCCAAGAAGTTCTTTCTTTATAGCCATTAAGATGGGCTCAGCAGTTTTAATGATGCACTCGCAAGAAATAGTAGTTGAAGCAAAAGAGAGCATCAAGAGGCAAATTCAAAACACATTTAAATCTAACATGCTTCCTATGCATAGGAATCTTGTAAATAAACAAGTTCATGAAGAGCAAAGTAACAAGCATAGGAAGATAAAACAAGTGTAGCTTCAAAAATTTCAGCACATAGAGAGGTGTTTTAGTAACATGAAATTTTTTACAACCATATTTTCCTCTCTCATAATAACTTTCAGTAGCATCATGAGAAAACTCAACAATATAACTATCACATAAAGCATTCTTATCATGAGTCTCATGCATAAAATAATTACTACTCCCAACATAAGCATAATCAATTTTATTAGTTGTAGTGGGAGCAAATTCAACAAAGTAGCTATCAAATATAGGAGGTATATTGTAATCATAATCAAATTTATCCTCCATAACAGGTGGTAACAAAAGACTACTATCATTATAATCATCATAAATAGGAGGCAAAGTATCATCAAAGTAAATTTTCTCCTCAATGCTTGGGGGACTAAAAATATCATGCTCATCAAAGCCAGCTTCCCCAAGCTTAGAATTTTCCATAGCATTAGCAACAATGGTGTTCAAAGCATTCATAG
The DNA here is from genome assembly GCA_030979885.1 of Lolium multiflorum. Classification (NCBI taxonomy): domain Eukaryota; kingdom Viridiplantae; phylum Streptophyta; class Magnoliopsida; order Poales; family Poaceae; genus Lolium; species Lolium multiflorum. The sequence continues at coordinate 335,135,108 of CM061748.1, forward strand.
TAATAACATTCCCATTAGCATGCATATAAAGTTCCATGGGTTTTTTAATTCTCTCTTCAAACACATCATGTCCTAATTCAAGATAAAGTTCATAAAGATCTCTCATATTTTTGTTGTTTTCCATTATGCCTAACTAGTGTAAACAAGAAACCAAATGTCGCAATTGCAGAGTCTAAAGGAAATAGCTTCGAGTACTTACAATGGCGCCGGGAAATAGCTTAGTAGCCAAGATCCGGAGTGTGAGTACCTTTTACCTTTCCTCCCCGGCAACGGCGCCAGAAAATAGCTTGATGTCTACGTTCCCCCTCCTTTCCTGTAGAGTGTTGGGCCTCCAAGTGCGAGGTTTGTAGAACAGCAGCAAGTTTTCCCTTAAGTGGATCACCCAAGGTTTATCGAACTCGGGGAGGAAGAGGTCAAAGATATCCCTCTCATGCAACCCTGCAACCACAAAGCAAGAAGTCTCTTGTGTCCCCAACACACCAAATAGGTGCACTAGTTCGGCGAAGAGATAGTGAAATACAGGTGGTATGAATATGTATAAGTAGCAATGATGCCAGAAAATAGCTTGATGGCGTGTAGTTGATGGTGGTAGTATTGCAGCAGTAGTAACACAGTAAAACAGTAAACAAGCAGCGATAGCAGTATTTAGGAACAAGGCCTAGGAATTACACTTTCACTAGTGGACACTCTCAACATTGATCACATAACAGAATAGATAAATGCATACTCTACACTTTTGTTGGATGATGAACACATTGCGTAGGATTACACGAACCCTCAATGCCGGAGTTAACAAGCTCCACAATAATGCTCATGTTTAAGTAACCTTAAGTGTAAGATAGATCAAAACGACTAAACCAAGTACTAGCATAGCATGCACACTGTCACCTTCATGCATATGTAGGAGGAATAGATCACATCAATATTATCATAGCAATAGTTAACTTCGCAATCTACAAGAGATCATGATCATAGCATAAACCAAGTACTAACACGGTGCACGCACTGTCACCTTTGCACACATGCAGGAGGAATAAAACTACTTTAATAACACATCACTAGAGTAGCACATAGATAAATTGTGATACAAAACTCATATGAATCTCAATCATGTAAAGCAGCTCATGAGATCATTGTATTGAGGTACATAGGAGAGAGATTAACCACATAGCTACCGGTACAGCCCCGAGCCTCAATGGAGAACTACTCCCTCTTCATGGGAGCAGCAGCGGTGATGAAGATGGCGGTGGAGATGGCAGCGGTGTTGATGGAGAAGCCTTCCGGGCACTCCCCGCTCCGGCAGGGTGCCGGAACAGAGACTCCCCCGATCTTGGCTTCGCGACGCGGCGGCTCTGGAACTTTTCTCGTATCGTGGCTTTTCTCCGTAAGGGTTTTCGATGCAGGGGCTTTAAATAGGCGAAGAGGCGGCGCAGGAGGGTCAACGAGGCGACGACACCATAGGGTGGCGCGGCCAGGGCCTGGGCCGCGCCACCATGTCATCTGGGCCCACCAGGCCCCCCCTCTGGCTGGAAGCTTCGTGGAAAAATAGGAACTGGGCGTTGATTTCGTCCAATTCCGAGAATATTTCGTTACTAGGATTTCTGAAACCAAAAACAGCAGAAAACAGAACTGGCACTTCGGCATCTTGTTAATAGGTTAGTTCCAGAAAATGCATAAATATGACATATAATGTGTATAAAACATGTAGGTATCATCAATAAAGTAGCATGGAACATAAGAAATTATCGATACGTTGGAGACGTATCGCATGTCATCCTCTATGTACTATAAAACTTTCTTTTTTTGGATTATTTTTGGCACCTCATATTTGGTCACTTGACTTTTTCTTTCGATCCCCTGCCGCCTCTCAAACGGTGAGACCGCTGCTGCTAAATGGGACCCGCATGTCATCCTCTATGAGCAATCAACTTTCTTTTCTTGGAGTTTTTTTGGCACCTCATATTTGGTCACTTGCCTTTTTCTTTCGATCTCATGCCACGTTTGAAACGTTGAGTAAGCTGTTGGTTCAAGGGACCCGCATGTCATCCTCTATGTCCATCAAGTTTCTTTTCTTGGATTTTTTTTCACCCCCTAATTACTAGCTACTTTCTTTTTCTTTTGATCTCAAGCCGCATTACAAACATTGAGACCGCTGCTGCAAAATGGGACCCACATGTCATCCTCTATGTACAATAAATCTTGGATTATTTTTGGCTCCTGATATTTGGTCACTTGCCTTTTTCTTTCGATCTCATGCCGCCTTTGAAACGTTGAGTAAGCTGCTGGCTCATGGGTCCCGCATGTCATCCTCTACGAACAATAAAAGTTTCCTTTATTGGAGTTATTTTTGACCCCTAATTTCTGGCTATTTGCCTTTTTCTTTTGATCCCCTGCCCCCGTTGAAACGATGAGGACGCTGTTGGCAGGTCGGTCCCACATGTCATCCTCTATGAACAATAAAAGTTTCCTTTGGTGGATTTATTTTTGACCCCTAAATAATTTCTGGCTATTTCCTTTATTTTTCTTTTGATCCCCTGCCGCCTTGGAAACGTTTGAGAATGCTGCTGCCTCATGGGTCCCGCATGTCATCCTCTCAGAATGATAAATGTTTTCTTTTCTTGGATTTTGTTACCAACTGACTTTTGGTTTTTTATTTTATTTTCGATCCCCTGCCGCCTTTGAAACGTTGACGACGCTGCTGGCTCATGGGTCCCCGATGTCAGCCTCCCCGTACAAGAAACATGTGATATCTTGATTATTTCGCTCTGAGCTATTGCAAACGGATAAATTAAATCTTTATTTTTACATAAACAAACTTATATGTTGAGTGTCCTTGTTTTTTGTTTTTGCGAAGCATAGGACTTTCCTGTTTTTTTAGAAAAATCCGAACTTTCCTGTTTTGGAGTGGGCTGAAATTGTACGAGACAAAAGGCCCAGCAGGATAGTTCGAAGGCCCAGATGTCCAGATACAGCCCAATTGAAATCTTTCTTTTCTTGGATTTTTTTCACCCCCTGATTTCTGGCTACTTCATTTTTCTTTTGGTCCTGTGCCGCCTTGGAAACGTTGAGACCGCTGCTGCAAAATGGGACCCACATGTCATCCTCTATGTAACATAAAGTTTCTTTTCTTGGATTATTTTTGGCTCTTGATATTTGGTCACTTTCCTTTTTCTTTCGATCTCATGCCACGTTTGAAACGTTGAGGAACCTGCTGGCTCATGGGACCCGCATGTCATCCTCTATGTACAATAAAGTTTTTTTCTTGGATTATTTTTGGCTCTTGATATTTGGTCACTTTCCTTTTTCTTTCGATCTCATGCCACGTTTGAAACGTTGAGGAACCTGCTGGCTCATGGGACCCGCATGTCATCCTCTATGTACAATAAAAGTTTCTTTTCTTGGATTTTTTTTCACCATCTGATTTTTGGCTATTTCCTTTTTCTTTTGATCCCCTGCCGGCCTGCCGCCTTTGAAACGCTGAGTAAGCTGCAGGCTCATAGGTCCGACATGTCAGCCTGTATGAACGATAAAGCTTTCCTTTCTTGGAGTTTTTTTTACCCCCTAATTTCTGGCTATTTTCTTTTTCTTTTGATCTCAAGCCGCATTTGAAACGTTGAGACCGCTGCTGCTAAATGGGACCCGCATGTCATCCTCTATGTACAATAAAGTTTCTTTTTTTCTTGGATTATCTTTAGCTCCTGATATTTTGTCACTTGCGTTTTTCTTTCGATCTCATGCCGCCTTTGAAACGTTGAGTAAGCTGCTGAATCATGGGTCCCGCATGTCATCCTCTACGAACAATAAAAGTTTCCTTTTTTGGAGTTATTTTTGACCCCTAATGTCTGGCTATTTGCCTTTTTCTTTTGATCTCCTGCCCCCTTTGAAACGATGAGGATGCTGTTGGCACGTCGGTCCCACATGTCATCCTCTATGAACAATAAAAGTTTCTTTTGATGGATTTATTTTGAACCCCTAATTAATTTCTGGATATTTCCTTTTTTTCTTTTGATCCCCTGCCGCCTTGGAATCGTTGAGGATGCTGCTGCCTCATGGGTCCCGCATGTCATCCTCTCAGAACGGTAAATGTTTCTTTTCTTGGATTTTGTTTACCAAATGATTTTTGGCTTATTTTATCTTTCGATCTCGTGCCGCCATTAAAACGTTGAGGACGCTGCTGGCTCAGAGGTCCCACATGTCAGCCTCTATGAACAATAAACCTTTCCTTTGTTTGATTTATTATTGACCCATAATTTCTGGCTATTTGCCTTTTTCTTTCGATCTCATGCCGCCTCTGAAACGTTGAGACGCTGCTGGCTCATGGGTCCCACATGTCAGCCTCTATGAACAGTCAAAGTTTCCTTTGTTTGATTTTTTTTACCCTAATTACTGGCTATTTGCCTTTTTTTTATCCCCTGCCGCCTTTGAAACTAAGAGGACGCTGCTGGCCCATGGGTCCCACATCTCAGCCTCTCTGAACGATAAACCTTTCCTTTCTTTTTTTTCGATCCCGTGCCGCCTTGGAAACGGTGAGACGGCTCCTGCAAAACGGGACCCATATGTCATCCTCTATGTACAATAAATTTCTTTCCTTGGATTATTTTTGGCACCTGATATATGGTCACTTGCCTTTTTTTCGATCCCCTGCCGCCTTTGAAACGTTGAGGACGCTGCTCGCTCGTGGGTCCCATATGTCAGCCTCTAGGAACAATAAACATTTCGTTTCTTGGATTTATTTTTGACCGCTGATTTCTGGCAACTTTGCTTTTTCTTTCGATCCCCTGCCGCCTTTGTTAAAGTTGAGGACGCTGCTGCAAAATGCGTCCCACATGTCAGCTTCTCTGTACGATAATTGTTTCCTCTCTTTGATTTTTTTTCCACTGCTGGCCAATGGGTCCCCGATGTCAGCCTCTATGTACAAGAAATATGTGAATTCTCGATATATTTTAAGCCGAGATATGTAGGATGCTTTTTTTTCGATCCCTTCTGTTTGTTTTTACCTTCAAATGTTGAGGGACGCTACTGGCAAATGGGTCCTGCTCTAGCATTCTCAACTGAAGGAAAAACTGAAATATTGCCTATTCATTTGTTTTTCGTACTCCATGCATCTAATCCATACTAATTGTTGATCCGGGTTTTAGTTCAACTTAATTAGATCAAATTTGATCTACGAGGGAGTATGTAATATATTTTGGGTTCACAACACTGCACTTGTTAACAACAATCTGATGAAGAGGTTTGTCATTTTTTTTAAACTACAAATACACTCTAAGATCTTGCACACTAATAGAATAAATCTTGGAACTTTATATAATTAATGACAATTTTGAAATCGACTATATGAATATATCAAAATATAGAGCCCATGTAGATGCGCATACTGGCTATGCGCATTTAAAAAGAATCATAATCATAATTGATACGAAATAAAAATAACTTTATATGTAGAATCTCGGTTTCTAGAGGGCCAATCATAGGATATCCGTGTTTAAATTAGGAAGGGCCCCAATGGCATGAGTCGGAGGCCCATTAAGTGTTTTTGGAATGTTATCAGCGAAGTAAGCAGGCTGACAGCAATCACCATGTACATGGCCGGCGGCAGCCCAAAAGTACAAACAATTGGCCCATGCAGGGAAGGTAGTACTTTTTTTTATTGGGAAGGTTGTCTGGCTAACCCAAAAAAAAAGTGGTGCTACATGGGGTAATACTTGAACCCGGAATGAGATCGAGTGCCTTGATGAAGGCGAGGCACACATAAATAGTACTCCGTACCATGCCTTGCCCCTCCCTTTCAACCGTTGGATAAAAAATAATTAGACAGATGACTATTAACTAGTAACTGCTACAGTACCAACCAATGTACAGGACATGTGCTACAGTACGTCGTCCACAGTGCATGTGCTTTAGAACCATGAACAGTACATATGCTACATGCTACAGTACTTTGATCTTAGCTATCTATTTTCAATCCAACGGCCAAATCTACAAGTCACCGTACTGTTCATCTGTGCCTTGCTTATGTCAAGGCACTGGATCCTGGACACTTGAACCCATGATCGTTGCTGAGGGTTGCCTATTTGCGCATAATATGTTTTGTCAGCGGTCACTTCACTAGTTTGTGCAAAACATATCCAGCGCAGGATTCAAAAAAACATCACGTTTTTTTCTTTACGTAAACAACAAAACATCTCATGTTCATCACAATCCAGCCAACATAAGCACATAATAATTAATAGTACAACTAGAGAGCTGTACACATAAATAAGGTTTGTCAAGCTTCATGCACTAGCCAACGCAACCAAAAGTCCGAACTAATGGAAAGGGCTAGGCAATCCAATTATACATTTCAACATCCCCCCTCACATGTGACCACAATCCAGTAATGGTACCATCATGTTCACCACAATGCATCATTAAAGAGAGCAGTATACTATTATAGACCAGCTCTCTCTAAAGAACATTTGTAAGACAACTTAATACAGCTGTGATTGATATTGTTGCCCCAGCGATGGGTGATAACCTGAACACCATATAACCTTCTCACAGCAATTGTAACCAAATATGAGCACCTGCAATGATTTGGTGTCAAGCTTCTTGAAGGTCAGGAGGTATCCTACCTTCAAGTCATGTGCTTTGACAAACTCTGGCCATCCTTTGTCCATTAAAACATTGCCATCTTGTTGCTTCAGGTCCACAATCCAGGTGCATGCAGTGGACATCTTCAGGTTGATGGACTCTGGACACCCACCGTAAAACCAGGGTAGAACACGACTGGGGATGGAAATCACCTCTAACTCCGATGTACATAGTACCTTGCAGAAGCTGTCAGGGGTATTCTCCTCATCGATGCGCCCAAACACCTTGCACACTGGGGCTGGCTCTACAGATGTCTCCTTCCATGATAAGCTCTCTCCAAGCTTGAGCTTCTTGTTTGAACACTGCAAAAAAGAGGCCTCAATTAGATAATGCCTCTAGCTTCTGACCGTAATTCCAAGCAAATGCATAATCAAAGGCACCTAGCAAACTCAGCGGATCATTGTTCTTATCAAACACACAGTCTGAACAATAAGCTTCTGAATCTAGCTAGGCTGATATGTACAACCTTGTATCATCAAATTATTCAGCATAGTGTATCATTGTATCGCAGAAGCCAAATCGATATAAATAGTAGCTATGAGAATAGAAATCAAGCTAGCATGAGCCATGCATGCTTGCTGGCTATGTCTAGCATCAGAATAATGCATCTGCAGTTCATCATCCGCCAGTACAGATTGACCAAGCAAACAAAAAAAAATCAGCGTCGGCCTAAAGAGTCCACAAGCCAGACATGCATGCTCGGTGTCCTCATATGTGATCATCGGCCGTGGATTGACCAATAGCATATTTGAACGATTATTACTGCACACATTAGATCCAGTCCCAACATAGCTAGCATGGGTGCATGTGTAACCCGAGTCTTTACCAGAGGATTAATATATACACTGGCTGAGAGAAGTACTGTATATCAAACAATGCTAAGCAACCGGCAATACAGCTTAGATATAATAAAGATGTGACCGGCAACGCTAGTGATTCGGGGGAAACATACCGCCATTGCAGCCATGGACCGAGAGAATCGGGGATGCCGCGCCGCCTTAGTGGAGTTTTTAGATGCGACGTCGCCGCATCCGTAGAGGACGGAGTCCAAGCCGCGTAGTCCGAGCGGTGGTGGACGCCGGTGGTGTAGAGAGAGGACTCAGGGGAGATGGACGGCGAGGGATCTGGGGAGATCTGAAGTTCTGAACATGAGGGGGCTGTGAGAAACTGAGAATGATACATCAGCAATCAGCAAGGGAATAAATGCGCGTGTCCCCCGGTCAAAAAAAATGCGCGTGTCTAGGAGGAACGAAGCCAGGTACGCAGGAATCCACACACAAAACTTCACCCGGCGGGTCACTGGGCTTTATCAGTATCTGGTGGGGTCCGGACCTACAGACCAGTGAGACATGTCGTGTGGGTTATGATCCGTTCAGTGTGCACACAGAAATTGCATTCAGAGCTCAGGGCTTCAGGCTACGTTGTACTATACAGTAATATATCCATTTCTTTTGGTAAAATGAAAACGATACTCCATCTGATCCTCATTACATGATGATAAAATGGATGTCTCTACAACTAATATGTGTCTAGATACATCTATATGAGAGCGTCTGTGTTTGTACTGTGTATCTAAAAAAAATATGGATCGGAGGGAGCATTAAGAGGTGTCCAAAAAAAACTGCAAACAAACATGGATGTAAGCAGTTGAGTATTAAACCAGTGCGTGAAATACCTTTATATCTCGACCATGTAACAATGAATATGAGAAGTTTTTGGGGTTTGACCATCTGCACTTGTGTTTGCTACAATCAGATCAAAAAATTGGTCACTTTTACACTTTCTAAAATAAAATGTATTTTTCCCTGAGATTTTACAAGTTCGTACAAGATAGCATTGACTACATCTGGGATATATCACATTTACACTTACAAATCTATGAATATTTCAAAATATTGAGCTCCGTGTACCTACATATAATACAAATCATCAGACCGCACATTGAAACTACCGCAGCATATCACAGTAAATTAAAATAAAATAAAACAAGTCTAACATATACTATATTAGCTAATTAACAAAGTCTCATCACAGTGTATCTGATCCCCAGTTCAGCTTAATACAAAAACCAAGTTCAGCTTGAACATCAGCAGGGGAGTAACCCAGGTCCAAAAGCAGCATCTAGTTAATTCAATAAAATATTGAGGTTATTCTGATCCCCTCTTCCTAAAAACACTGCAGATCATGCATGCAACTAAGGGTGATCAGCACAAAATATTATCCTCTGGGTGGAGGTGTTACTGTCGTAGATCAACACATTCATCAAGGAAGTGTCTTTCACCTCGAAGACGAGAAGGTCATCAAGCTGCAGTTCATGCGCCTCTGCAAACCCGAACCAACCATCCTTCAAGACCAGTTCACCCTGGTACTCATCGATGTGCACATACCAGGCGCAGCCTACGCTGGTCTTGAGCTTGATAGGCCTGGGAAGAATCCCTTTCAGACATTGCTTGAATTCTCTGGGGATGACCAACATATACATGTCATCGTTGCCGTCCAGTTGCACATAGAAGCGCGAGGGCTGAGGAGGGTCCGCCGAGTGACCAACCCGTTTAGGGCGGCCTTTCCCTCGCCCTTTTAATATACAACGTTGAATTGCTGCATCACGCCTGCCCGTCACCTTTGGCTTTTTGGCTAGTGAATTTCTTTGAATTCTGAACTCGGGGCGGTGCAGAGGACATGTACAATCGACAGTCCTAAGACGTAGTTGCTCATTGACGTTGGAGCGAGTTTGCTTCTGCATCTAGTTAAGCACGGTATATATCAATCAACAGCATATAAATCAGAACGTAGCATACATGGAGAAAATGCATCTAGCTATCTCTTTAATTAGTTTGCACAAAATCTAGCAGCAGCAAGACAATTTGATTTTACAGGTACTGAGCAAGCTTTCAGACTTTCTGAAACAGGTAACATGGAGCATATATTTGTATGTTCAGACTGCGAAACCCTGCTCTGTGATGGATAATATTACTAAACATCTTTTTTTGCCAGAACTAGTACTTAACATCTACTGTTTCCCGTCATTAAAAAAAATTTGCAGAAGAATACTACGGTTTCCCGTCATTAAATTTTAAAGAAAAAAGAACTTGTTTAAGATCCCAACTATCATTGACTACTTACACCTGCATCCTAGTGAGTTCAGGACAACTTACAGCATCTTTTGGTGGTGCCGCCACCGGAGAAGACCGTGCCGCGGGGGTTGGGGTCGGCGCAGCCGGAGAAGCTGGTGCCGCCGCCAGGGAAATCAGTGCCGAGCCAGATGGTGCTTCCAGCGGAGAAGAAAGTACCGCGAGAGATGGAACCGACGCTGCCAAAGGGTAAGAAACGGATGTACTCGTAGATCCTTCTCTAGTCACGATCTGGATAGAAGAGACTGGACGTCCATCAAGCTGCTGGAGGATGCGGTGGATCAAATCGGCTGAGTTCAGGAAATATCGGTGATGTTCATCTGTGTCGGCGAAGCAGCTGCCGGTGGAAGGAGGAGGCGAGCCGTTCATGGCAGTCATTAGTGTAAAAGAGGTGAAGTGGGTGGGAGTATGGGTGGGAGAGAGAGGGTTCGGGACTGAAGTAATTGTAGTCTGCTCTCTCTTTTTTACAAGCATGCGTCCTCAGGCTGATATTTTTTTTAGATACGTACTCAGGCTGCTTTGTCAAACCAGGGCCTCAATGAAGCTAATAGCACGCTATAGCATATCTAGAGGGTCCACGCTTAGTAATTTTGCTCGCTGTGGCGCTATTTGCGAAACAGCATGCTATATCGCCCTAAAACTTCATAGCGTTAGCGCGCTATTTTTTTCAGGCAAGTTGCTTTCACTTTTTCGTGGTGATGAACTAATCTGTTGGTTCCACTTCTAAATCAGAAAATAATATCGCTAATGCTAATTTTTTTAATAAATAATTTATACTATGTTGTTGCCTTGTGAAATGTTGATGTTAGCCTTCTAATATACTTGAGATCTATTTCTATATGTGGTTATGTATGTATGATTCAGTCACTTTTGGACTATATATATCTATTCGTTCTAGTAAAATTATTTATTTTTAGGCTATATTTAGTATTATTTTGAAAATGCTATTTAAAATATACCACACTATTACCACGATATAGCGTCCATATCGTTTGAAGGTGGCTGCCGCTAATTCATTTAGCACGCTATTTTAAACCTTGGTTAAGACGCGTTTGGCGGCCTGCATCCAGGCTGGTGGGGAAATACCGTACCCAAGTGCTTAAAAGATTGCATCTTTTAGCTGGAAAACATTAGGGCATGTCCAACACAGGCGCTACTGCAAGGGCGCTAGGAATTATTTCCTCGTCGTTTGGCGGTTGGAGAGGCTAATCCCAGCGGTAGTCCTAGCGTCGACGCAAAAGAAAGCAGGGGCGTGAAACTCTTTTCACCTGTCCTAGCTAAAGCACCGGAACCAACAGGAAGTCAGTCTGTCATCAGCAATTAGCGCTGCAAGGAGAGTACCTGGAGGATTTTACAATCTTTTGACATTCATTTGTTCTCTATTAGCGCCATATAGTATATAGCATTGTAATGCCCTTATACTCCTCTCAACATTAAAAAAAAGGTGTGCATATACTAATAACAGTTGCTGAAATGAAACTAAAAATAAACAGACATGCACGGTTTACGAAGGATGGAAATACAGAGTTCATCACCATCCGTTTTAAATTATAAGATTAGATTACTTCAATGTGGGTTTACATACGCACTAAAATGAGTAAACAGACACACTGAAATGGGTCCAGGTATATAAGATTCAGAAAAAAGGAAGAGCATCTTAAGATACAGAACAGGTTACTAAATTGTTCAAACATATCGTACAAAAAAGATTATTTGCTCCAGAAAGATTCATGGCTCAGTTTAGGGTTGCATCAACATGCGGATATTTTTCAGACTAGGCTTAAACCACATTGTCGCCTGTCGGGGAAATCCCCAACCATCTTCTGGAAGGGTGATAACTCCCATGAGCTCATTTTCCCCTTGCTGCAGGTTACAACGACAAATACAACTAAATGCTGGTTCCCGAAATGCATAGTACGCGATGTACACACAATTTGACCTCATGAATGGAGTCAATGTTCCATCAGGAGCATTGCCATCATTTATCTTCAGGTTCAATGGATAATTCAGTCCAATGAACAGAGAGTGTGTGCCAAGGCTGTCAACTCGACTCCAATTGGGTCCAATCAGGGATAGATCTTTCTCAAAAACATGTATGACAGGGGCAGGACACTCCCGCAGGATAAGGCCATTACCATGATGCAGAACTTCTGCAGGCTCAAGGTGATCATTGCTACGTATATACCGATCTTCATGGATGATCATCAAGCGCTTGCCATCGGCTGATCGAGCTAAAAACCATCTGCCAGATGGTTCCTTCATCGGTGATGGGATCACGAATGGCGGGGCAAGGTGTGCATCTGCATTGTAAACGGAGACAACAAAAAATAGTGTTTGAATGGCTCGGGAAGACAATAATACCAGTAGCTGCAACTTCACATTTGTAGGATCAAATGGAGGATGCAGTCATTATACTTGTATAAAATCTCGAAGAAATAAAATTGTTCCCATTTGAGATGTATGTTAATTACACTCATATTCATTGATGGTAGATACATGTCTCAACCTTATCTGATCCATGATTGTAATGCTTTGAGTACATCGAATATTGAAATAAATTGAAAGTTTGCATGCATCAATTGATGAAGAGGCCAGGGCTAAGCTCCTTATTCATATTCTGACAAGAGCATGCAGTAACTAATTCAGGAATGCATTCATATACTGCAATAATCTGGTTTGGGTTGACAGATTAGTGCACAGCATATACTACTGTAATTCGTTTGTAGCAATGGTTCAGTCAGGTTAGGATAATTTAATGGTGCACAGTCATTTGAAAGGTGAAAAAAAGTCTTAGTGAGCAATTAGTTATTTCAGTTACAATATATCATGAATGGGCTTGATATTAAAATTTATTGCGAAGTATATCATATGGATTGAAGAATTACCAGCCTGTGATTGATCCCAGCAATATGTGGTGCCGGTCCACCCATCCACCGCAACAATAAAGCCGTTGTGCTCGATGGCATCACTGTAATCTACACCCCAACTAGCAAGAGAGAATAACCTCCACTCCTGGCTACCATTAGCCAGGTAAGCGAGTCCAGAATTGAATAGAGCGATGAGCTTGTAATCTGAGTAATGTCCAGCTTTTGTGGGCACTTCGCAAATTACAATCTTCAACAAAAACATGGCACGCCCATACGTCATGTACCTTTCAGGAGGCAAGTCGGGGAAGCCAATCCATTCCTCCCGAAAAATGTTGCAAGTTTCCGACGATGGTAGGGAGATTTCTTGGTGCGTGTAGATGTTCGCGAGGAACCAGTTCCCACCACTGTCCACGCCGGCGATCCAGTCGCCATTCATGCCAACCCAGAATCTATTGTCCATGAACGGCAGGATGGCTGTGCGCCGAGGATGGTCGAGGGGCACAACGTGGTACACCGTGTGGTGCGCACTACTATCATCATAGTGCCAATGGGCAGAATCGGGCATCAGCAAGCAGGGTCCATCCCAATGGTGTAGATTCATGTTGTCGGCGACATGGCGGCACAGCGTTTTGGAGCATGCGGCCAGCCGGACGTCGACTGTAACGTCCAGACTCTGGGCAATGAGATTGAACAGCTCGGCGGGGAGCTTCCCCCAGTCGCCATCCAGCTGGTCGTCGTTCGATGCCGCCATGGAGACGAGATGGATTTAAAAGGGCGGATGCAAGTATGTGTGATTGGAGTTTTGTAGGAGAGTCGAGCGGGAAGGAGGAGTGCTGCGGTTCTGCGGAGGGGTGAGGAGAGAAAGCTATGCAAATGGGAGATCTAGAGGATGAAAAAACTTCTAGCAGCGGTTGGCGAGTGGAGAACGATGATGGAAGTGGAGAGCCAAGGATGGAAACGATGGACATGAAGAGTAGGAGTGGATATGACTTTTTTTATTCTTCAGCAGCTGCATCGAGGCGCCGAGTAAAACTTCGGCTAGGATAGCACGCCACTACGTCCTGGTGCAGTTACTGTCCCGTCAAATCAGTTTGACCACAGAAATGGTTTCTTTATTACAGTATAACTTAATTTTTTCGAACAATATATACTAGTACTCCATTTAATATAATCACTCCGATTCATATTACTTGTCAAATGATATGGATGAATCTAGAACTAAAATGTGTCTAGATATATCTATATTATAGTCAACTAATATGAATCCGAGTTTGTTTGGTTCAAAGGATTTCTAAAGGTATCTTGTACGGAGTAGGATTTTTACACATAGGGATTTTTCCTATAGAGCTTGCTTGATTCAAAGGATTGAGAACCCTCCAAAATACCTATGGATTGCTTTCTCTACAATCCTATCTCTCGGTAATATTGCTATGTGTCTATAACAACTATGAAATGAACTCAATCTCAATAGAAATTTCCTTTGTCTTTCCTAATCAAACAACTAGTTATTTTATGTCTTCGTTTACAAATTAAGATAATTTTTAGGTTATAGGTAATCGTCGAGCTTATGTGATCATCTTTTATGATCAAACTTACTTGATCAGCCGCGGAGGCGCAAAGGAGCAGTGGTGTGCATTAATACGGCCGCATGGGGAAGGCACAGCTAGCGACGATGAGACGTATCGCCAGCATTGGCCTAGGGAACCGTCGCCACCATTAATAAAAGCTATCCCTTTGGGCACCATGTCTCCCACTACTCGTGTCACGCGCGCATGTGGGTTACGGATGGATGGGCTGGGGAAGCCGGACAGAAAACATGACAACCAGGGGGAAAATGAATAAAAATAATACAAAGTCGAAAATATTTCGAAAAATAAACTTTGTACTTCGTAAGAAACTCCATGCGTTTAGCAAATGCGAAGGCAATATGTAGAAACACGTCTAGACCACGTCTAGAACCACTTCCCAAAGCTTAAGGATTATATTGATTTTTAGAAAGTCAAACTATGTTAAGTTTGACTAAGTTTTTACCAAAAGCATTAATATGCAAGATACAAAATCAATATTATTAGATAGAAAATAAATTATATTTTCATATGGTGTCTACAAAATATTATATGTGCTGATAGATTCTTCTAAGAGTTTGGTCGAACTTTACTTGGTTTGACTTTTCAAGAAAAATATACAAAGCTTTAAGCATTGGAACGGAGGTATTTTTCGAAGCACCTACTTGTCTTTAGAAGACAAAAGAAAACATGGAGTAAGGTTGTTTTTTGTGCAAAAGTTTACGTCAAAATCTGGTTATTTGTGTAAAAAGAATCTCAAATTGTGTTATGTGCAAAAACTGCACCAAGAAGTGGTGGTATGTGCAATTTCCTCCATCACACAAAAGGCAAGCCATTGATACATATATAATTGTGAATAATTACAAAAGTAGTAGGCAGCTAATAAGCGCACATGATTAAACTGCTATGCGAGATCTTCAGCCACCAGAAGTCGTTCCCGCGCCTCTCTAGCATTGAAAATCACGCGTTCTGCGACTTCCATCAAAGAGACAAGCTGAGCTTTGATCCGTTCTCCCAGATGAATGGCCTCGTCACAACTCCTACGAGCACAGGCCGTGATCTCATCCACTTCTAGGAAAGACACCGCCTGCCTGTACCGAAATATCTTGATCCCTAACTCTCTGTTCTCCTCCCGCATGCTGGCAAGATCCAACTTCATCCTCCGACAAGATAAGCAAGGGGAGTGATCCTGCCAAAGGTAACAACAAACATATCGAGCGTTACCGGCAAACGAAGGGCACAAATTGGCTGATTAACGAATATGGTCACTAACATGTAGGACAGACTTAAGTGGTGTCTACATGTCAGTGACTCGAAGTACCCAAAAACCAGCAACCCAAAGTCAGCTAGTAATATTAACCTCCGTCTTCAGCTCCTTCATCCTCTTGAACGGCGGGGAAGCTGGCAACTTATCTTCTTCTACGACCTCTCGCTGGAACCTGACGTCGAAGGATGAGAGATCCTGCGAACGGATGTGCTGCGCCTGCGCGTGCGATTCCCCAGGGCGCTTCTGGCGTAACTCGGAGTTCTCCGCGCCGAGATGCGGAAGTTCCGCTCCCGGGGCCTTGTTGACCCTAAGCCGAGATAGCTCCTGTGTAAGCCGACGAAAAATGTTCAAAATGTTACAGATCAGGCATATCATTACCAGTGCAAACGAGGTAAGTGAATCTCCGGGATCTCGCCCAAAGACCGCGGTTGGTCCAATGCCACCACATCTTCTCCGAGATTGACTAACTCCTTTACATCATCTTCTCCGACATTGACTATCTCCTTTACATCATCTTCTGCTCCGAGCTTGACCATCTCCTTTACATCATCTTCTCCTGCGAGCTTGATCATCTGCCTCACATCATCTTCTCCGGCGATATCGACCCTCTCCTGCGGAAGATAACAGATATAAGTCCGAGTATTACCAGCAAAACGAAGGTAATTAAAAGAGGCGTAGTAACCCTTGTGTCCTGGCTAATCAACGGCGGGGACGCTGAGCCCGCATCGTCTCCTCCGAGATCTCCCTTCGCAGGCAGGATTGTTAGAGACAGTGTACTTCTGGTAGTAGTATTTATGCGTGGGGCGCCAGGGGGTCGAGAAGCTAGGACTGCATCTTCTCCTCCGAGCTCTTCCTTGGTAGACATGACAAATGAAACGAGGTGTGGGGGGCGTAAAAGGTATAAAATGGCGGACGGCCGCCCCGCCTCGGCCCTCCAAGGCTTAATTTTTTTGCCTTACTAAACTAAAAACCCTATTTTGCGTCTCACACGGACTGCCCTCAGAGGGCTGCAGGGTCCCATATGCGTGCAGGTCCCACACTTTAGTGAGCACAAATCATATGCGGTAGGTAGGCAAACTTCCAACAATCTTCTTTGTCAAGTGAAGACACGTCGTCAAGACTCTCTCTCTCTCTCCCCCCTTTTGTCATTGAAAAAAAAAGAATATTAGACGGGCGCGTAGCCTGCACTGCAGGGGGGCGATTTTGACAAAAGTAATCCTTTTGGCGAAGAAAAACACAGAAAGCCACACAAAAAGGTTAGTCCAGTGAAATAGATTGCTCAGAGGGTCAGTCCGTAATTTTCTTTGCCAAAAGGGTTATTTCTGTCAAAATCGCCGCACTGCAGGTTTGCAGCACTGAAAAACCTTGCGTGCCAGTCAACATCACTTCCCGGATAGGGGGAAAATATCTAGTGATACCATCCCTTACATGATACCATGATACCACTTCATAATATTTGAATTCTAAGTGTCGAAAAATTTAGAAAAAAAACCTTGTGATGCTACCCTAAATTTGTGGGACCCCAAAAAACTTGCAAATCAAGCCAAAGAAACACGATCTTGTCCCCTACCCCCCCATGATTTTGACCTAAATTTGAAATCAAGCCAAAGGTGGTTCAAAAACGGCAATCGGAAATCATGGATTGTTCATCATTTTTCTATATAGCTAGGGAAAATAGCAGACATGCCATACCAATGTTTTAGAAAAGAGCCCTTCAAAAAAGTGTGGCAACATATATGTTGGAATTCGACCATCTTAATTTCTTCCCACGTGTGAGCTTTGGTACTACTACTACACAAGAACCATGTCAAACTTTTGAATCATGGCCCATTTTATGTATATATTTGCAACTTTTCATGCACGCATGAAAACTTTGCAAAATATGTGCATTTTGGGTTGTCGCACATAAATGTGTGTTTACTTGTCTGCCACCAATTAATCCAATTCTCATTTGTGGGGAAACATGACACGAGATGGCCATTTCCAAAGTTTCATGAATTATCTCAAAGTGAATCCATATATGTACAATTTTTGGGGGCTAAATTTCATGTTTTAAACCTAGCTAGTATTTGACCAAGATTCAAATGGGCATAAAATTCAAAAAAAAACAGAAAAATGAAAAACCAAAGCACATAGCCTTCTTATGTCATATAGTAAGAATTCAAGTTGATAAACAAGGTCTAGACATATTCAAACTAGAAAAATCATGTATCTACCCCTAACACTCTAAACTCTGTCTTATGAAGTCAAGCATGAAGAGAAATGGTTTTGGGTTTCAAACATGGAAATTTCAAAAACCTCCCAAAAGCTTCATTTTAGAGTGACTAAGAAGGATCCATGCTTACCTTTTAATTTTTAGATTTTAAACTTGTTTAAATCTTTGTGAAACCTAGGATTTGACCAAGATTCAAATGGGCATAAAAAATCAGGAAAAAGCCAAAAGAATGATAAACCAAAGCACATAGCATTCTTATGTCATACTGTAAGCATTCAAGTTGATTAACAAGGTCTAGACATATTCAAACTAGAAAATCATGTATATATCTGTCCCTAACCTTAAACTCTGTCTTATATATGAAGTCAATCATGAAGAGAAGTGGTTTGGGTTTCAAACATGAAAATTTCAAGAACATCCCAAAAGTCGCTTCATTTTAGAGTGACTAAGAAGGATCCAGGCTTACCTTTTCGTTTTCATATTATATACTTGTTTAAATCCAGGTCAAACATAGGATTTGACCAAGATTCAAATGGGCATAAAATAAAAAAATAGAAGAATGAAAAACAAAAGCACATAGTCTTCGTATGTCATATAGTAAGCTTTCAAGTTGATAAACAAGGTTTAGACATGTTCAAACCAGACAAATCATGTATCTAGCCCCTAACCATAAACTCGGTCGATCTTATGAAGTCTAGCATGAAGAGAAGTCGTATTGGTTTAAAACATGAAAATTTCAAGAACCACCCAAAATCTTCAAATGGGCATAAAATTCAAAAAAACCAGAAAAATGAAAAACCAAAGCACATAGCCTTCTTATGTCATACTAGTAATTGTGCACGTGCAATGCACGTGTTAACCAAATTAAGCACGACATTTTGAAGATATTTTTTAAATTTTCCAGAAAAAATATGCGAGCATACAATATATACCTACTTAATTAATATGGAGAAGAGAATGTTCCCTACAGTAGATAAATTATTGCAGGGTTAGATACTGGTTCAAATGGAGATTTAAGAACTCCGATCAAAAACATAGTGTGCGACACTCGATGTTGTCATGTGGACCTTTTCTGCTAATAGTAAGCTTGCACGTGCAACGCATGACCTATAATGAACCCCTGAAAACATATGTTTATTTAAGTCATACATTGAGTAAATTTGTTAAGAGTATCAGTAGATTGAGAGTGTCTGATGATATAAGTAATAAGAAGCAACGGTTTCACTTGGATGAACAAAAAGACGAAATAAAAGTGATACGGAGTATTATAAAGATTTACCAGGAAGGATATTTCAATGGTTATCTCAATCTCCTTCAAAATTAGAATACATTACTTTGACATTATAATAAAACATGCTTAAACATCTTAACCGTAGCTACGATAAAAAATACAATGAGATTATTAATTAAGGCTATCAAGTGAGCTGAGAACCAACCTGAGGTTGGGTGGTTAGGAGGATGGTTGTATCCCCAGCCCACCAGAGTTCAAACCCCAGGTTTGACATCTGTGTGTCTCATAAAGGCGGAATATTCATTCAGTGGGAGGCGACGTTCCCGTCGACAGCGAGGCGCCTGTGGTGACTTCGTCAATTTCAAGATCCAATCCGCCGGCTCAGTCTTCCGGAGGTGCTCATAGGGGTAGGGTGTGCGTGTGTGCGTTCATAGGGGTGAGTGTATACGCGTGTATGTGAGCGTCTGCGTTTGTACTGTGTTTCTCAAAAAAAAAAAAAATCAAGTGAGCTCGTCTAACTCTCAAAAGAATTTCTTGTTTCTTGTCTTCCAGTTGCACCTTGCTCGGTGATCCAAAAGTGAAAAGAGGTGCACACCACCTGGTACCAGAGTCTTGCATCATATGAACTGGTTCCTGAGAAAGGTCTCAAGCCATGTTGAAGTTATGCCAGCAAGATGGACTGAAGGAGCACCCAAAGAATAAGTGAATCAAGGTTTCCTCCAACTGGTATCTGACATATAAGACAAGATAGATTACTGGCAATGTTATAATGTCGGGTTTGATCCAGTGCCAGAGGAGAATCGTTGCAAAGATTGTAACCTTCATCACACATCTGCTTTTCCAAATAGAGTTCATCACTTGTGGAATAGAGAGGCTCCAAAAAACTGATAAAACTATCGTTCCCCAACTATATACCTCGGACCAAATAGAGTACCATTGGTTATTCTCAGTAGTTAATACTACTGCTGTAAAAGACTATCTGCAATGCTGAATCGCAAATCCTGTAATGCACAAGCTATCTGTATTGTGCAGGAACAATTGCAGTAGTTGTTACCACTACCAATGCAAGTTTTACTTTGCCTGGTAACCCTTCCTTAACCATGCAAATGATATAAAAACATTTTGATGGTCAAAGGTTACAACATTTTGCACATTCAAAAATTAAACATCGGAGAACAGTTTACACAGAGGGACCATTGTAGTAATGCATCGACATAAGTTCAATTTCAAATAAGCTTATTATTGACAATAGCTTGACGTCCTTTCAAATAAAGTATGAATTCCTGCAAACCTGAAGAGTAGCAATAACTAATGGAGACCTGGCACCGAGAAAATTATCTTCAGTCATTGCAAGACTGACATCTAACTTCTCCACTGCGAACCAAAAAACAGAGGACCTAAATCTCACCACATATATAAATATATACCCATGTCTTTTGGTGAACCTGAAGTTCATCAGGCAAAGAAAATTAAACATGCAAGACAATAGAAAATGCAGGCACTATGCCTTAATGACATGCCAGAAACATGCAAGCAATAAAAAGCTTCCACCCTTTCCCCTGCCAACATAAAAGGGTTGGTTCAGTTTGTTAATGAAGAAATGTTGATCTGGTAGCAAACCTCACAAGTTCGTGAAAATCATTCTGATTCCATGGCTGGTATATATATCATCTACAAGATATGGCTTCCCAGTTCAGCACACAATAATTATAAAATAACATAAATTCTAAAGATCTATCAATCAGAAGCATCCATAACATGAGCAAATATCATCAAAGTCTAGATCAAAGAATCTTTCGGGCCTAAATGGCGGGGGTGAAGATTAGATCTGGTTATTGAGTCTTGTTCTAGGTAACCATTAATAAATTACTAACACCCTTGTGCATTTAGTACAGCAAGAATTGCAAATAGATGATCAAAATGATGCAACGATCTGAACCATACATGGTTGTGACAATATCAAATTTCTAATTCTGCATAAACCACAATATATTTATCCCAATCAAATCTGGAATAAATTACTGACTTCCCTACCACTCCCAAGATTAACATAACAATATGAAGCATGGCGAGTCTAAATCATGAAGACGAAGATGAGTAGAACATGATTAGTGTGTGGTGTCGGGCGGCTGAGGCAGCAACTGCTGGTTACAAACAAGAGATGGCGGCGCCTTTGCAGGAGCAAGGGCATGTGGTCCCTATCCAGCCATCCAAGTCGTTAGTGGTGGCCAACGCGACGCGACGGCGGCGAGCTGCTGCACCGGCGGCACGGAGGCGTCGATTTAAAAAGGGAGCTGCTAAACTACCAAGCATCTCTCTTAATTTGTCTCAAGGAAATTGGGTGTGCAAACTGAATATTCTAATGAGTTGAAACAATTCTTTTCACAAAGTCATGCAAAGACCACACATTCATCATATAACAACATCGAAAGATCCACCGTTCTTCAGCAACGCATCTGATTTCAAAATAATCCATATAAAAAACCACACAGCAACAAGTAGCTACAAAATGACTATTGAATGGAAAGAAGGAAGTGAAAAGTAAAAGCAACATCAATATATTATACAATAATGAACGCTGAAAGGGCAAGAGCAGTGACTTTTGTTATGTAACATTGTTCTAATATTTGCTTCTTTTAATGGTGTCGAGTAAAGATGCTCTCGCTTTGGAGACGATTTCCACAGTACTCTACAGAGTACAAAATTTAAGCCTAAATTTGGAAATCGTGAACGATCTCCTTGAAAAAATTAGTTGAACAAAACAAACTACTATACCATTGCATTCTAACTACAGTTGTTTTCTTCTTAAAAGGTAAGGCACAAAATGCAGGCAATTGCGTCCAGGCAAAGCAAGAGCCCTGGTTCCTCAAGGCCCCTTGTCATGCAAAGGCCAGTTTCTGTTTAATCGTTGCTTCACGACACGTCTTGAATCCAGTTCATTTACAATCCTGCATTTAAGAAATAATGCAAGAAAGTTATCAACAGATTGTAGAGAGACCTGCTGCAGCATTGATACAGTTTAAGCTGTTGACCTGAACCTAGGCTGCCTTTTAGAATCTTAAGAAAGTGTCCGAGGTTTCCTGGACATGAATACGGTGGCACATCCAGGTCAAGAGGCACAACAAGACGTCGTACTACAGGGTAAATATTGGGTCATCGAACCTGAAGAAAGTGCGGCGGCGTGTTCGAGAAGGCGGAGGCAGGGCAGCGGCGCCGGCGTCTCCTCGCAGCTTCTCCTCGCTGGGCATGGCCGAGAGGTCAGCGGCGCTGGCTGGGCGTCGGCGTCTCCTCGCAGGGCGGCGGATCTCCACGCAAGGGGGCGTTGTCTCATCGGAGGGCGTCGGCGTGGCTGGGCGGCGGGTTTCCTCACAGGGCGCGGGCGTGGCTGGCCGTCAGGGTGGAGGGTGCTGGGGATTTTGCTTTAGCAGACGATGACTGGGGTGGGTGGCCACATCCGTGCAAGGCTGGCGGTTCCGGCTCCCTTCACGGCCATGGAAACGTCCCGGGCGGAGGCAGTTTCGGGTCCGGCCATCGCGATGACGATTGCCCTTGGTGGCGTCTCTCTATGGGGATGGCGGCACGGGTACAGTAGTGGGCATGGGCGACAGCGCAGGCAGGCCACCTCGCATCGGGAACGTAGGCGGCGGCGTGCTCGTGCGGGAACAGCGGCCTGGCGGCGTGGGTGGCGTGGGTGGCGTGCAGGTGTGCAGTTGAGAAAAAACAGGGGAGGGGATTGGATTAGCGGGATGGAACAGCTTCCGTGGCGTGGTGCCGTGGTCCGCCCGACGGACAATTGCTAATTCGAACCGTAGATCAGATGGTTGACGGCCACGATGAGTTGGATCAGCACCCTCTCTTCCTTTTAATAGTAGTGGTGATAGTAAGAATTCAAGTTGATAAACAAGGTCTAGACATATTCAAACTAGACAAATCATGTATCTACCCCTAACACTCTAAACTGTCTTATGAAGTCAAGCATGAAGAGAAGTGGTTTTTGGGTTTCAAACATGGAAATTTCAAAAACCTCCCAAAAGCTTCATTTTAGAGTGACTAAGAAGGATCCATGCTTACCTTTTAATTTTCAGATTTTAAACTTGTTTAAATCTTTGTGAAACCTAGGATTTGACCAAGATTCAAATGGGCATAAAAATTCAGGAAAAAATCAAAAGAATGATAAACCAAAGCACATAGCATTCTTATGTCATAGAGTAAGCATTCAAGTTGATTAACAAGGTCTAGACATATTCAAACTAGAAAATCATGTATATATCTATTCCTAACCTTAAACTCTGTCTTATGAAGCAATCATGAAGAGAAGTGGTTTTGGGTTTCAAACATGAAAATTTCAAGAACATCCCAAAAGTCGCTTCATTTTAGAGTGACTAAGAAGGATCCAGGCTTACCTTTTCGTTTTCATATTTTATACTTGTTTAAATCCAGGTCAAACATAGGATTTAACCAAGATTCAAATGGGCATAAAATAAAAAAATAGAAGAATGAAAAACAAAAGCACATAGTCTTCTTATGTCATATAGTAAGCTTGCAAGTTGATAAACAAGGTTTAGACATGTTCAAACCAGACAAATCATGTATCTAGCCCCTAACCATAAACTCGGTCGATCTTATGAAGTCTAGCATGAAGAGAAGTCGTATTGGTTTCAAACATGAAAATTTCAAGAACCACCCAAAATCTTCAAATGGGCATATAACATTCAAAAAACCAGAAAAATGAAAAACCAAAGCACATATATAGCCTTCTTATGTCATATAGTAAGCATTCAAGTTGATAAACAAGCATGTCTAGACATATTCAAACCCGACAAATCATGTATCTACCCCTAACCCTAAACTCTGCATGTCTTATGAAGTCAACCATGCATGAAGAGAGAAGTGGTTTTGGGTTTCAAACATTGAGATTTCAAGAACCCCCCAAAAGCTTCATTTTAGAATGACTAGCTAGGAAGGATCCAGGCTTACCTTTTCATTTTCATGTTATAGACTTGTTTAAATCTTGGTCAAACCTAGGATTTGACCAAGATTCAAATGGGCATAAACATTCAAAAAAATCAAAAAATCAAAAACCAAAGCACATATAGTCTTCTTATGTCATATAGTAAGAATTGAAGTTGATAAACAAGGTATAGACATATTCAAACTAGACAAATCATGTATCTACCCCCTAAAGCCCTAAACTAGCTTTGTCTTATGAAGTCAAGCATGAAGAGAAATGGTTTTGGGTTTCAAATTAAACATGGAAATTTCAAGAACCCCCCCAAAGCTTCATTTTGGAGTGACTAAGAAGGATCGAGGTTTACCTTTTCATTTTCATGTTTTAAACTGCCTTAGATCTTGGTCAAACCTATGATTTCACCACGACTCAAATGGGCATAAAAATAAAAAAAATAAAAAAATGAAAAACCAAAGCACATAGCCTTCTTATGTCATATATAGTAAGCATTCAACTTGATGAACATGGCTGGTCTAGACATATTCATAATAGAAAAAACGTGTATCTACCCCCTAACGATTAATTAACTTTGTCTTAATTATGAAGTCAAGCATGAAGAGAAGTGTTTTTGGGTTTCAGACATGGAAATTTTGAAAACCTCCCAAAAACTTCATCTTAGAGTGACAAAGAAGGATCCAAGCTTACCTTTTCATTTTCATGTTTTAAGCTTGTTTAAATATTGGTCAAGCCTAGGATTTGACCAAGATTCAAATGGGCATAAAAATTCTGGAAAAATAAAAAAATAAAAACCAAAGCACATAGTCTTCTTACGTCATATATATCTATAGTAAGCATATTCAAGTAGATAAACAAGGTATAGACATATTCAAAACAGACAAATCCTGTATCTACCCCCTAACCCTAAACTCGGTCTTATGATGCCTAGCATGAAGAGAAGTCGTTTTGGGTTTCAAACGTTTAAGCCAAAAGCCCCATTTCATATATTTCAAATTTGGTTCAAATTTGAAAGACATACAAGTTATAGCACACATAGTGCATACATGTTCACACATACTGCACTACTCCCTCCGTCCACAAATAAGTGTACATTTGGGTTTTTGGATAAGTCAAACTTTAACAATTTTGACCATTTTTTTACCAAAAAGTAGCAACATGTGTGACATCAAATTACTATATTATGAGACTGTATTTTGAGATGAATCTAGTGATGGTAGTTTAGTGTCATAAATGTTGTTACGTTTCCCTAAAAAGTTAGTCAAAGTTAATAAAGTTTGACTTATCTAAAAACTCAAATGTACACTTATTTGTGGACGGAGGGAGTAGATGCTAATTAACCCTATAGTTTGAGGCCATTTGGATGAGGTCGAAAAAATCTTGGATTAGAAATGGGGTTGTTCGAACCCCGTAGTTGGATTTTTTATGAACTTGATCTGTAGTACTGGGCAAAACCCTAGTTTAACGTATTTAATTATAGATTCGTAGGTTGATTTTTCTACCTTTTTATTATTATTACTATGCAGCACATGTGTGTTTGCCCGTCGAGTGAAACTCGGAGGAAGAGGGATCACTCGGAAGGAGAGAAGAAGGGAGAGCATTATGGTGTCTCCCCTTTTTCGGGTGATGATGTTGACTTTTGTGCAGGGTTTGTCAGTGAGGAGGGAGCGAGCGAGCGAGCGAGCGAGTCGAGCGAGGCCGAGAATGAGAGAGATTTGTTTTTTTTTGAGAGGGACAACCGAAGGATCCAGAAGGACCCACAGACTTCCAAACGCATCCTGATGCGTCTTCTCTTGACAAAGAAGATGGCTTGGAGTTTGCGTACCTACTGCACTTGACTTGTGCTCACTGAAGTGTGGGACCTCACGCATGGGCACCACACGTAAGTGACAGACCTGTTGGTGTAAAAACTCGGTTGATTATTATAGTGCATTAGAACAAAGTTTCCTATGGATTCAACGGTAGGAAATCCAAGTTAACTCATTTACATGACATTAATTTTTCCATGAAGCAAAGTTAACACATCTATCAATTGGTACATTTTGGAGTGACTAAGAAGGATCCATGCTTATTCGTTTTCACGTGTTAAATTTGTTTAAATCTTGCTCAAACCTAGGATTTCACCAAGATTGAAATGGGCATGAAAATTCAAAAAAAAATGAAATACCAATGCACATAGTCTTCTTCTGTCATATATAGTAAGCATTCAAGATGATAAACAAGGTCTAGACATATTCAAACCAGGCAAATCATGTATCTACCCCTAACACTCTAAACTCTGTCTTATGAAGTCAAGCATGAAGAGAAGTGGTTTTGGGTTTCAAACATGGAAATTTCAAAAACCTCCCAAAAGCTTCATTTTAGAGTGACTAAGAAGGATCCATGCTTACCTTTTAATTTTCAGATTTTAAACTTGTTTAAATCTTTGTGAAACCTAGGATTTGACCAAGATTCAAATGGGCATAAAAATTCAGGAAAAAACCAAAAGATTGATAAACCAAAGCACATAGCATTCTTATGTCATACAGTAAGCATTCAAGTTGATAAACAAGGTCTAGACATATTCAAACTAGAAAATCATGTATATATCTGCCCCTAACCTTAAACTCTGTCTTATGAAGTCAATCATGAAGAGAAGTGGTTTTGGGTTTCAAACATGAAAATTTCAAGAACATCCCAAAAGCCGCTTCATTTTAGAGTGACTAAGAAGGATCCATGCTTACCTTTTCGTTTTCATATTATATACTTGTTTAAATCCAGGTCAAACATAGGATTTGACCAAGATTCAAATGGGCATAAAATAAAATAAAATAGAAGAATGAAAAACAAAAGCACATAGTCTTCGTATGTCATATAGTAAGCTTTCAAGTTGATAAACAAGGTTTAGACATGTTCAAACCAGACAAATCATGTATCTACCCCCTAACCATAAACTCGATCGATCTTATGAAGTCTAGCATGAAGAGAAGTCGTATTGGTTTCAAACATGAAAATTTCAAGAACCTCCCAAAATCTTCAAATGGGCATAATATTCAAAAAAACCAGAAAAATGAAAAACCAAAGCACATAGCCTTCTTATGTCATATAGTAAGAATTCAAGTTGATAAACAAGGTCTAGACATATTCAAACTAGACAAATCATGTATCTACCCCTAACACTCTAAACTCTGTCTTATGAAGTCAAGCATGAAGAGAAGTGGTTTTGGGTTTCAAACATGGAAATTTCAAAAACCTCCCAAAAGCTTCATTTTAGAGTGACTAAGAAGGATCCATGCTTACCTTTTAATTTTCAGATTTTAAACTTGTTTAAATCTTTGTGAAACCTAGGATTTGACCAAGATTCAAATGGGCATAAAAATTCAGGAAAAAACCAAAAGAATGATAAACCAAAGCACATAGCATTCTTATGTCATAGAGTAAGCATTCAAGTTGATTAACAAGGTCTAGACATATTCAAACTAGAAAATCATGTATATATCTATTCCTAACCTTAAACTCTGTCTTATGAAGCAATCATGAAGAGAAGTGGTTTTGGGTTTCAAACATGAAAATTTCAAGAACATCCCAAAAGTCGCTTCATTTTAGAGTGACTAAGAAGGATCCAGGCTTACCTTTTCGTTTTCATATTTTATACTTGTTTAAATCCAGGTCAAACATAGGATTTAACCAAGATTCAACACTACAAGAAAAGTTGCCATGGCCGACGAAGTTGAAGTCGCGCCGTGGTTGCTGGTGTACCATGGCCGACGATTTTGGTCCCTCCGTGGTGCATGTCAAAACTTTTTTTTCTCGTTTTTGAGGCCACCTAGCCCGACGAAAGCGGCCAAAACGTGGCGTATGGTGGCCCGGGACGTGGTGCATCTCGAAATCTCGGGTTCGCCGGCCGAGTCAACGCAAATCCGCACCGCCGAGGGATGTAGGGCCCAGATGGCAGCCTCTCTGGCATTGTTTTTTTTCTACATCGCGCCATCTCGTTCAACGTTCTCCGATCGAGCCGTTTACGATGCAGGATCATGGGTCCCGCATGTCATCCTCTATGAACCAAAATTCTTTCTATTCTTGGATTTTTTTGACCCCCTGATTTCTGGCTACTTCCTTTTTCTTTTGATCCCTTGCCGCCTTGGAAACGTTGAGACCGCTGCTGCTAAATGGGACCCGCATGTCATCCTCTATGTGCAATCAACTTTCTTTTCTTGGAGTTTTTTTGGCACCTCAAATTTGGTCACTTGCCTTTTTCTTTCGATCCCCTGCCGCCTCTCAAACGGTGATACCGCTGCTGCTAACTGGGACCCGCATGTCATCCTCTATGTACTATAAAACTTTCTTTTCCTGGATTATTTTTGGCACCTCAAATTTGGTCACTTGCCTTTTTCTTTCGATCCCCTGCCGCCTCTCAAACGGTGATACCGCTGCTGCTAAATGGGACCCGCATGTCATCCTCTATGTACTATAAAACTTTCTTTTCTTGAATTATTTTTGGCACCTCATATTTGGTCACTTACCTTTTTCTTTCGATCCCCTGCCGCCTCTCAAACGGTGATACCGCTGCTGCTAAATGGGACCCGCATGTCATCCTCTATGTACTATAAAACTTTCTTTTCTTGAATTATTTTTGGCTCCTCATATTTTTTCACTTGCCTTTTTCTTTCGATCCCCTGCCGCCTCTCAAACGGTGATACCTGCTAAATGGGACCCGCATGTCATCCTCTATGTACTATAAAACTTTCTTTTCTTGAATTATTTTTGGCTCCTCATATTTGGTCACTTGACTTTTTCTTTCGATCCCCTGCCGCCTCTCAAACGGTGATACCGCTGCTGCTAAATGGGACCCGCATGTCATCCTCTATGTACTATAAAACTTTCTTTTCTTGGATTTTTTTGGCACCTCATATTTGGTCACTTGACTTTTTCTTTCGATCCCCTGCTGCCTCTCAAATAGTGATACCGCTGCTGCTAAATGGGACCCGCATGTCATCCTCTATTTTCTATAAAACTTTCTTTTCTTGAATTATTTTTGGCTCCTCATATTTTTTCACTTGCCTTTTTCTTTCGATCCCTGCCGCCTCTCAAACGGTGATACCGCTGCTGCTAAATGGGACCCGCATGTCATCCTCTATGTACTATAAAACTTTCTTTTCTTGGAGTTTTTTTGGCACCTCATATTTGGTAACTTGACTTTTTCTTTCGATCTCATGCCACGTTTGAAACGTTGAGGTACCTGCTGGCTCATGGGACCCACATGTCATCCTCTATGTGCTATAAAAGTTTCCTTTGTTGGATTTTTTTTCACCCTCTGATTTTTGGCTTGCCTTTTTCTTTTGATCCCCTGCCCCCTTTGAAACGTTGAGTAAGCTGTTGGTTCAAGGGACCCGCATGTCATCCTCTATGTCCATCAACTTTCTTTTCTTGGATTTTTTTCACCCCCTAATTACTAGCTACTTTCTTTTTCTTTTGATCTCAAGCCGCATTACAAACATTGAGACCGCTGCTGCAAAATGGGACCCACATGTCATCCTCTATGTACAATAAATCTTGGATTATTTTTGGCTCCTGATATTTGGTCACTTGCCTTTTTCTTTCGATCTCATGCCGCCTTTGAAACGTTGAGTAAGCTGCTGGCTCATGGGTCCCGCATGTCATCCTCTACGAACAATAAAAGTTTCCTTTCTTGGAGTTATTTTTTACCCCTAATTTCTGGCTATTTGCCTTTTTCTTTTGATCCCCTGCCCCCTTTGAAACGATGAGGACGCTGTTGGCAGGTCGGTCCCACATGTCATCCTCTATGAACAATAAAAGTTTCCTTTGGTGGATTTATTTTTGACCCCTAATTAATTTCTGGCTATTTCCTTTATTTTTCTTTTGATCCCCTGCCGCCTTGGAATTGTTGAGAATGCTGCTGCCTCATTTTTCTTTTGGTCCTGTGCCGCCTTGGAAACGTTGAGACCGCTGCTACAAAATGGGACCCGCATGTCATCCTCTATGTACAATAAAGTTTCTTTTCTTGGATTATTTTTGGCTCCTGATATTATGTCACTTGCCTTTTTCTTTCGATCTCATGCCGACTTTGAAACGTTGAGGATGCTGCTGCCTCATGGGTCCCGCATGTCATCCTCTCAGAACGATAAATGTTTTCTTTTCTTGTATTTTTTTACCAACTGATTTTTGGCTTTTTTTATTTTCGATCCCCTGCCGCCTTTGAAACGTTGACTCCGCTGCTGGCTCATGGGTCCCCGATGTCAGCCTCCCCGTACAAGAAACATGTGATATTTTATTTTGCAGACAATAAACGTTGTATTTCGCTCTGAGCTATTGCAAACGGATAAATTAAATCTTTATATCTACATAAACAAACTTATATGTTGAATCTCCTTGTTTTTTGTTTTTGCGAAGCATAGGACTTTCCTGTTTTTTTTTTGAGAAAAATCCGACCTTTCCTGTTTTGGAGTGGGCTGAAATTGTACGAGTCAAAAGGCCCAGCAGGATAGTTCGAAGGCCCAGATGTCCAGATACAGCCCAATTAAAATCTTTCTTTTCTTGGATTTTTTTCACACCCTGATTTCTGGCTACTTCATTTTTCTTTCGGTCCTGTGCCGCCTTGGAAGCGTTGAGACCGCTGCTACAAAATGGGACCCGCATGTCATCCTCTATGTACAATAAAGTTTCTTTTCTTGGATTATTTTTGGCTCCTGATATTATGTCACTTGACTTTTTCTTTCAATCTCATGCCGACTTTGAAACGTTGAGGAAGCTGCTGGCTCATGGGTCCCGCATGTCATCCTCTATGAACAATAAAAGTTTTCTTTGTTGGATTTATTTTTTCCCCTAATTTCTGGCTATTTGTCTTTTTCTTTTGATCCCCTGCCCCCTTTGAAACGATGACGACGCAGCTGGCAAGTCGGTCCCACATGTCATCCTCTATGAACAATAAAAGTTTCCTTTGATGGATTTATTTTTTACCCTAATTAATTTCTGGCTATTTCCTTTTTTATTTTGATCCCCTGCCGCCTTGAAATAGTTGAGGATGCTGCTGCCTCATGGGTCCCGCATGTCATCCTCTCAGAAAGGTAAATGTTTCTTTTCTTGAATTTGTTTACCAACTGATTTTTGGCTTATTTTTTCTTTCGATCTCCTGCCACCTTTAAAACGTTGACGACGCTGCTGGCTCATGGGTCCCCAATGTCAGCCTCCCCATACTGCAAATCCTCTTTCTGCAAAGGTTGTATTTCTAGATAGATAAGGTGGATTCGAATCTGCCATGGTTCAGGCAGCTCAGGTAAGCCTTCTTGCACTAATTAATGGAAGTAGTGTATCGCAAGGTCAAGACATGTGGCTCGGTGTAATGAATCTATATGAATCATGTTGTGGGTTCAATCTGATAGTTCTCTAACAGGTCAGCCAAAATAGAAATTAAGTTTTTTTCTAAAAGGGAAATGCAAATTAAGATGAACACAAACATTAGTTATCATAATAGCTGATCATACATACATACTTGCTAAGAGCAAAAGCTTGCCAGAGTTTTACCACCCATACAATTAATTAGCAGTTCAGATAAGATAACCTTATATAAGTATAACTACAAATGCATTTGCTAAGGGCTCATGGGACAACAGAACTAGACAACCGCGAACTTTATGACCAGCATGTCACAGCGGCATCGAAAGATCTTGACCTTCAACTTTGATCCAATGCGAAGTTTGGCACCGTCAATGAACTTTTTCCACCTGGAAGTAACAGCCAAGCGGCCATCTGTGGGACTGACAGAGTACCGTCCCTCCACGGTGAGACCTTCACTCTCCATGACGAGGGATATCTTGCCCCTTCGGCCAGCATTGAGATCCTTGGAGATACTTTTAGGCAATTTCTGATTCAAAGCAAGAGATACCACCAAAAATTAGTCAATGGCACCAATGCACTGAACCATGTGAGACTTTGAGCAGAGAAGACATCAAGATAAGAGCAGTTATGCTGTCATATACTCACGAACATAGCCTTCAGATGCGTCCTGGTCACCACACGGGTGGCCACAGC
Organism: Lolium multiflorum; assembly: GCA_030979885.1. Lineage (NCBI taxonomy): Eukaryota > Viridiplantae > Streptophyta > Magnoliopsida > Poales > Poaceae > Lolium > Lolium multiflorum. The sequence continues at coordinate 335,167,008 of CM061748.1, forward strand.
AATGAGCTGAGACCTCGGTGATCTGGCTGGGGCAGGTGCATGAGCCTGGGCTGGTACACGAGCTGGTGCTGATGCAGGAGACTGCTGGGCAGGTGCAGTAAACGGTGCCTCTAGAGGAACCGGTGCTGATGCAGGAGACTGTTGGGCAGGTGCAGTAAACGGTGCAGCTAGAGGAACCAGTGCTGATGCAGGAGCCTGCTGGGCATGTGTAGTATATGGGGCCTCTACAGGAACCAATGCTGATGTAGGGGACTGCTGGGTAGATGCAGTAAACGGAGCTGGTACAGGAACCGGTGCTGATGCAGGAGAGTGGGAAGCCGGTGCCGGTGCTGGTGTGGTTGCCCTTTGTGACATCCGCTCCTGTTCCGTCAGGGGATCTGCAGCTTTGATCATGTTAAACCCAGCAAGCTAGAACAGAGGGAATGGTTTAGAACAACTGCTCAGAATGCAGTTATCAAAAGATATGAGTAGAAAAAAGTTACATATTATATATTTGGAAGTGTCTCCAACTCTGTAAGCAGTTACGTATATCTGCCCGTTTGAGTTTCTGATCCTCAGCTCGTCGCCCTTCTTCAGACCGTAGTCAAAAGCAAACTTTCTCCAATCATGTCCATACAAATATGTGATGGCCTGCGTCTTGTAGACATACACCTCATAGACCGTGTAGGTGTTCATCAATTTGCCATTGCCATGCATAGTGAAAGATCCTTCATGCGGACACATCTGGTTAATCATTGGACGAAGTTCACAAGGTACAGTCTGCATGTGAAAATTGATACAAATGTAAGAAGCAGGAAGACTAAAAACAAGACTTTACTATATGCCAATTCATGCTAAACCACTGAGAATACATACCTGTAACTCTGTGAAGGAGCTACTAGAAAGGTAGATAGAGCCATAGGAGGTGTTATATGCGGGGTATGTACATGGGCCCGCCATATTCCCGCAAGCTCGGCATCGGGATGGTGAAGGAAACATGGGAGGTACTACTGGTGCGTAGCGCTGAACGTAAGTGGAAGAATTAGGTTGTGTAAAGTGCATAGTTCAGAGCAATGCAAATGTTGACAAGCAAGTGCATAACACTATGTTACAAACTGAACAGTGAAAAATTAGTGTATGATGAATATAAGCATGCTAATTTGGTGTTTCCGAATTCCAAAAAGCATTAGACAGAGCCAGTGATAATATCAGACATAAATCATGGCATGTATATGTGGCTTAAGAAAATATACCCGAACCCTTGGATGGTTACGGCCCGGCTGATCCTTGGACTTGAGCTTATATAAGCATCCAGAAGGTGGGGCTGACAGTAACTTGGTGGCAGCCTCTGCAGATGCCTCATCAGCAGCAGTTGCAATCCTTTTGACCAATGAAGGCTTAGCAGTTTCAGTCTGCATATAAAAATTGAAGAGCAACAGACATCAGCAGTGATATATAAAATGAATCTATGAGACACTGATGCATATAGTGCTGGATGTAAGTGGAAGAATAGGTGTGTGTGTTTCTGAACTATTGGTAAGCATTAGACAAAGCCGGCAATAAACAGACAAAAATCAAATCATGTATGAGGATTAAGAAAATATACCTGCTTACTGAAAAGGGTACCACCCAGCTGGCCCGTGGCCTTGTGCTTGAGGAGGTTTTCAGAAGATGGTGGCAGCACCATCGTCTTCACAGCAGCCTCATCAGGATCATTTTTTATCCATTTGAGTAGAGGAACAGAAGTTTCATCCTGCATATGAATAGCAACAGAACTCATCATTGATATTTAATAAATCTATGAGATAGACTGATGCAAATAGTGCGGGTGTAAGTGGAAGAATAGGGTTGTGCATAGAGAACAGTTGACAACAATGCAAATGATTACAAAAGAAGCCAATGGAAATCAACAGTTTATATACTGGATGAGACAGACTGAAAAGTGAAAAATTAGTGTATGATGATTGTAAGCAAACGCAGTGTTTCTGAACTTTTGGTAAGCATTAGACAAAGCCAACAGTAATTAAACAGATAATAATGAAATCATGTATGTGGATTAAGAAAATATACCAGATTCATTAAAAGGTCACCACCCAGCTGGCCCATGGCCTCGTGCTTGTAGAGGTTTTCGGAAGATGGTGCCGGCACCATCGTCCTCACAGCAGCCTCATTAGCCCCATTTTGCATCCACTTGAGTAAAGGCGCAGCAGTTTCAGCCTGCATAAGAATGGGAACAGATCTCAGCAGTGATATTGAATGACTCTGAGACAGACTGATGCATATAGTGCTAGATGTAAGTGGAAGGGTATGGCCGTGTATGGACAACAGTTCACAACAATGCAAGGGTGTGTTCGGTTCTGAAACAGCGTGGAATGGAATGGAATGGTTCCATTTCAGAGGAATGGAATGGTTACATTTTTGTTCGGTTGGGAAAAATGGAGAGCAGAAGAGATCGAGGTTAAACTAACCAATTGTCTCAAAATTGTAATTAACAATTGCAAATGACATTTTAATCTCAAAGTCGTAATTAACAGCGCCTAATGGTGCTCTTTTAATCTAAAAATCGAAATTAACATCATTTTATGTTGGGTTAGGGGAACTGGAGTAGATGAACATTACTGTATGATGATTGTAAGCAAACGAATTTGGTGTTTCTAAACTTTTGGCTTCGAGATCTTATGGGTTTCAACTCTAGCCTACCCCAACTTGTTTGGGACTGAAAGGCTTGGTTGTTGTTGTTGTTGTTGTAAACTTTTGGCAAGCATAGAAAAAACCGACAATAAACAGAGAAAAATCAAGGCATGTTTTGTGGATTAAGAAAATATACCATATTCATTAAAAGATCACCACCCAGCTGGTGCGTGGCCTTGTGCTTGTAGAGGCATTTAGAAGATGGGGGCGGCATCAACATACTGGCAGCCTGATCAGCCGCAGTTTTGATCTTCCTTTTGAGTAAAGGCCCTAAAGTTTCAGTCTGCATATGAATAGCAAAACAAAAGGCAGACCTCAGCAGTGATATTGAATTACTGTATGAGATAGACTGATGCATATAGTGGATGCTCTTAGCCTTTTGCAGCGTGAACACTAGCTATGGACAGACAAAAAAACTAGTTAACTCAGCTTTGTCTAGATATGAATGTACTACCACCATCCAAAAGCTTAAGCCTTATTTATTTTTGAGAAATCAAAACAAGCAAAGTTTGACCAAAATTTTAGAACATTCTATCAACAAATATAATACTGTGTAGATACCGTAGGAAAATATATTTTATTATCTATTTAATGATATTAATTTTGTATTTTGCATGTTACTGATTTTTGGTAAAAGCTTAGTCAAACATGGTATAGTTTGACTTTCTAAAAATAATATAAGCCCAAAGCTTTGGGATGGAGGCAGTAGTATCTAGAGCTAAAACACATCTAGATACATCCGTATCTACAGATAGTTGAGTCAATTAATTTGGATCTGAGGGAGTATCAGATTCAGACTACATCATGGTAAGTTGGTTAAAAAAATTACCCCTGGGCGGTCCCTGCCCAGCTCGGCAGTGGCATTTCGCTTCTTGTGCTGCAGATCGGGCCATGCTCCTGCAGCAGGTGGGGCGCTATTCTCGTTCCCCATAGCCTCAGCACGGAACCTGGAGGTACCAACCTGATACAGAGAATATAGAGCATGGTGTCACAGAGGCTTTACGCACAAACAGCTGAAGACATGTGCTACTTTAAGCATATTCCAGAACAGGAACAGATTGAGGATGCAGAGACCAGAGAGACACTTAAAAGGTAAAGAGTGGATAAGCAAACGGAGTACCTGCTTCGCGGGGCTGGGGACGCAGCTCAGGCTCAGCCAACTGCCCACATGCGTGGTGGCCTTACGCTCCATTGCCCCCACCGCCGAGGTCTTGCCTTTCCTGTACAAGCTGACAAAAGATACAGTGAGGATCAGCAGAAACTACAAAGGTTGCAAATGTCGACAAATAAAGGAAGAACACCCCAATCCAAGCAAAGGTAGCCCCCGCCCCCCACCCCCATCAATCACTCCCAGCTCGAGGGTGACCAGAAAGACACCCCTTTGCCCAGAATAGGAAAGAGATGCGCAAGATATCGAGGAGAGGAAAAAAGAACCGATCTCGAGAAAGGAGAGAACATTACTAGTCCTACCTAATCCGCTTGGGCTAGATGCAGCTTGCCCCTCCAAGCTGGATGCCTGGACGGTGGAGGCGAAAGGAGGGGATCGAGCTAGCGGCTTGCATCCGTCGGCAATCGGCACTCGATCGGGAGAGAAGGGGTGCTACATAAAGGGGAGGGGTAACATATTTTATTACACAGTGAACTTACTGATGTGACTAGTCATTACATGTCTCACTGAAACTAGGGCCCATAGTGTGGCACCCCAAATTTACTTGAAGCTGCCCGGCGGGACGCATTGGCGCGTCAAGAAACCCCCGAATTGTAGCGGGGAAATGAAACATTTCACAAAAATTCGAAATTCAAGCACACCGCCACGCGCCAAGCACGCGGCTGTTCCTTCCTCTTCCTCGGTTCCTCCTCCCCTATCCGAAAAAACCCCAAATCCCAAGCTCAAACCAAAAAAAAAACAAAAAACAAATCCCCTGGCCGCCATGCATGTCCTCGTTAACCCGCTGGAGATCGTTCCCGGACGATGCGGACCACCCGCCCTGAGATCCAGAATTCCGTCCACCTCGAGGCACTGCGTGCTGTCTCGCAGCAGCGGCTTGAGGGCGCTGAAGAGGAAGTTCCGCCGGAAAGTGCTCATGGCAACCGTGCAAGCTCACCGGCGTGCTGTATCCCGAGAGGAACTGGTCAAAGCTTTGCTATTCGCCACACACAAAAAATTGCGGGCCAAGATCTGGTCAAAGCTTCGTCGATGGCTTGCCGCGAGAGGCTTGGAGTCCAGAGTCAATAAACTAGCTGCTCGAGGACTTGGGCGGTTTACACGGATTCATATTAACTGACTCAAGTTTGTTAGTCTAGTTAACAAATGCATCTAGATACATCCATATCTAGACAGAATTGAGTCAATTAATATGAATCAGAGGGGAGTACCTGAAAGTGTTTCATGCTACCAACTAATGCGCTGGCAGGAATCGCTGTAGAAGTAATTGTGCTACTACTTGTACGATGAACTGATTGTGTGGGTGTCGAATTTTGCAACGCGATCATCCACTGAATGCTTAATCTAGCGCCAAAGGCGTACAAATCATAACATACTACAGCACCAGAACATAAGAGTACGAATCATAAAGTAGCTCAACATTTTGCATCAGGGCTGGGTGGTCCTGAGACTACCGGGACGCCCCTGATGATCTCCGGGTGTGCATCCTCTTCAACGCAAAGCTGTGTACTCGGTCCACGGCCTCCTTCTGTAGGCTGGATAATCTCAGGTGCAGGACCTTCGTCTATGAGAGGCTCGTCATCAGTACCATCCACAGGTGCATCAGGGCTGGGTGGTCTTGAGACTACCCGGACGCCCGTGATGATCTCCGGGCGTGCATCCACTTCAACGCAAAGCTGTGTACTCGGTCCACGGCCTCCTTCTGTAGACTGGATAATCTCAGGTGCAGGACCTTCGTCTATGAAAGGCTCGTCATCAGTACCATCCACAGGTGCATCAAACTGAGATTCATCTTCAAATCTCCCATCAAACTGAGAGACCTCTTTAACTCTATGCTTCTGCAATTAGTACATCAACCGATTAGACAAACATCTAAGGGATGCAACCTGAACAAATGCCGTTTTACATATTTACCTTCTCATCTGGCACAGCACATGTCCCAGAGCTGAAACCCGTTTCCTGAAGCAAGCGCTTTTTCTCTCCTTCCCGTCCATCCATCTGCAACAAGTTAAATTTGAGTACAGAACCTTGCACAGCAATGCAAACTATTGATTGAAACAGCGGCAGCATCAATATAAATAATTAACTACATATGCCAGCACACATACAGTGTGAGCAAGATCTGCTTCTCCTGCTAAAGGATCATTATATGGTTCACCATGCTAAACCCGCCTAACATATGTGCGGTCCATCCCAAAAATGTGTAAATGATCTGCCACTACAGGGTGAGGCCTCTTCTCACCATTCATACATGTGCAGCGCGGGCAATACACGTCCAGGTTGTGACCATCATGAGCTCTAATAAACCCCATAAAGGGTTGAACACCATTTATATATGAAGGGGAACATAAGTGTCCATGCAGTTTCCAAGTTCTGTCCATCTGTTTAATTATGAGATACAGTGGTTGGTGATTAATTTAAGGCGAAGTAGGAAATGTATATCCATCGAGTACAAAACTATACTACATGATTATGCATTTCAGCAATCATGTCGAGTACAAAACAAAAAATGCCCATCGACATTTTAGCAAACAGATCGTGTACAAAACTCTGCCATGGCATTTCAGCAAATTAACGGATCGAGTGCAGAACTGACTCTATATGCCCACGCAAATGAACAAATTGATCGATGACAAATCGAGCGGAAAACTATAAAGTGCCAATTAGTTCGAGCATACTGACGAATTTTTTTAGCAGCATCAAGAAAATATAAATCGTTAGGCTGTCTTGCCCGATACATGATTGAGCTAGAGATAGCAGCCCTACCGTGGATCAACTTGACCGCCGGTGCGTCTCGAGAAGAACGACGGGGAGGGGAAGCTTCTTCTTCGCACGGACGGGACGGGGAGGGGAAGCTCTTCGCACGGACGGGGATAAGTTGTGTACGGGTGGGTGGGGGGTCATGCGGCCGGGCCGCCGGGGTGATAATTAAGGTTGGTAGGTGGCGTTTAATGGAGTTGCGTGTGTAATTTGCCGTGCACAAGGTTGAGGAATAGGCGGTTCCCTTTGCCGCGCGCACAATTCAAACTATCCCGCCCATGTAGTTTAAATTCGCCATATTTTCGTTAAATCGACATAAAGTCATGTGAGTGGGGGAAAATTAGCAAAGTTGCTTGAAAAATAGTAAAACTCTGGAATTATCCTTTAAATATGCTCTACTTCGTGTGAAAATCGGGGTGTGGAAGCATGTTGAGCTGTTTTATTTGTACTTTCTTCATTAAAACTCCCATTTTATGCACTTTGGATGGAAAGAAATCATTTGTACATAAATTTTGACAACGCCATTTGCAAACACTAATTGTTTACATGCCAAGATGCACCCATCCACCAAATATATATGTGGCAAAAGTTTATCACAATCTAGCAGATATGCATAATTAGTGAGGGACCCCTTTTGATTTTGTGCAATTTCCACTAATTAGGTAGAGATCGAGAAGGGTTAATTAATTAGGCCATGTTAGGGGTTATGTGTTTTAATAGGTTGTGTGGATTCAAATACAACTTCTTTATTTGTGTGCTATGATTAATCAAAACTAGATCGATCGACTGCGCACACATTATTAGAGGCGCATGCCTTTGCGCACAAAGTGCATGTGTGTGTTGTTGGCCACCAACGAGAGAGAGAGAGAGAGAGAGAGAGAGAGAGAGAGAGAGGTAGAGAGAGCTACATACGAGAGAGCGATTGAAATCCCCAAATTAAACACATATATATGCATGGCACATTTAATTTAATTAGAGGACCGCGAGGCACCCCTGGCCTGCTTGATGCATAATTAAGTGTCATTGGCCTATATATATAGGGTTTAATTAGGGTTTAGGGTTTAGGGTTAGGAGGTTAGGGTTTAGGGTTTAATGTTTATGGTGTTTAGGGTTTAGGGATTAGGGATTAGGGTTTATTTAGGGTTTAAGGTTTAGGGATCATCGATCGAGTGCGCACACACACATTATTAGAGGCACACGCGCCTTTGCGCATAAAGTGCATGCGTATATGTGTGTGTTTTTTGGCCACCAACGACATATAGATGATCGAGAGAGAGAGATTGAAATCCCCCAAGAATATGTTCAAATATATATTAAAATATATGCACGAATTAATGCATGCATGGTAGGCCATGCATGCACACTAATTATATATATATTATGAGGAAACTTAATCAAATGTGTTTTCATTCGAGAGAACTTGTCAAAATTCAAGTTAATTAATTTATCATCGATAATTATATAATTAATTAATGAATCTCAGGGAGATGTTATACAACATATGATCGATATATAGGCCATGTATATATTAATTGGTTTTAATCTACCGTTTTTGCTAGCTAGCTGCATGCTATATATAGAGCATGTTTTTATTAGATCGGGTTATAGCTAGTATAGTTTAGGGTTATGTGTTTTAATTAACTAGGGTTTGATTAGCTAGGGGTTAGTTATATATATATGGTTTAGGGTTAATGCATGTCACATTTAATTTAACTAGAGGACCGCGAGGCACCCCTGGCCTGCTTGATGCACAATTAAGTGTCGTTGGCCTATATATATAGGGTTTAATTAGGGTTTAGGGTTAGCTAGCTGGGTTTAGGGTTTAGTGTTTTGGGTGTTTAGCTAGGGTCTAGGGTTTAGGGTTTAGTGTTTACTGTGTTTAGAGGGTCTAGGGTTTAGTGTTTAGGGTGTTTAGGGTCTAGGGTTTAGGGTCTAGTGTTTAGGGTCTATGGTTTAGGGTTTAATTAGTGTTTAGGGTGTTTAGGGTTTAGGGTTTAGTGTTTACGGTGTTTAGGGTCTAGGGTTTAGGGTTTAGTGTTTAGGGTCTAGGGTTTAGGTTTTAATTAGTGTTTAGGGTGTTTATAGGGTTTAGGGTTTAGGGTTTAGGGTTTAGGGTTTTAGGGTTTAGGGTTTAGGGTTTAGGGTTTAGGGTTTATGGTTTAGGGTTTACGGTGTTTAGGGTCTAGGGTTTAGGGTTTAGTGTTTAGGGTGTTTAGGGTCTAGTGTGTTTAGGGTGTTTAGGGTTTAGGGGATTAGGGATTAGGGTTTTAGGGTTGTTTAAGGTTTAGGGATCATCGATCGAGTGCGCACACACATTATTAGAGGCACCCGCGCCTTTACGCATCAAGTGCATGCGTATATATGTGTGTTTTTTGGGCCACCAACGATATATAGATGATCGAGAGAGAGAGAGATTGAAATCCCCAAGAATATGTTCAAATATACATTAAAATATATGCACGAATGCATTGTAGGCCATGCATGCACACTAATTATATATATATTATGAGGCAACTTAATCAAATGTGTTTTCATTCGAGAGAACTTGTCAAAGTTCAAGTTAATTAATTTATCACGATAATTATATAATTAATTAATGATTCTCAGGGATATGTTATACAACATGATCGATATAGGCCATGTATATTTTAATTGGTGTTAATCTACGGTTTGCTAGCTAGCTGCTATATATAGAGCATGTTTTTATTAGATCGGGTTATAGCTAGCTAGTATAGTTTAGGGTTATGTGTGTTAATTAAGTAGGGTTGATTAGCTAGGGTTAGTTACATATATATGGTTTAGGGTTAATGCATGGCACATTTAATTTTATTAGAGGATCACGAGGCACCCATGACCCGCTCGATCGATGCACAATTAAGTGTCGTTGGCCTATACATAGGGTTTAATTGGGGTTTAGGATTAGCTAGGGTTTAGGGTTAGGGTTAGGGTACGTTTAGGGTCTAGGGTTTAGGGTTTAGTGTTTAGGGTGTTTAGGGTTTAGGGATTAGGGATTTAAGGTTTTAGGGTTGTTTAAGGTTTAGGGATCATCGATCGAGTGCGCACACACATTATTAGAGGCACCCGCGCCTTTACGCATAAATTGCATGCATATATATGTGTGTTTTTTGGGCCACCAACGATATATAGATGATCGAGAGAGAGAGAGAGATTGAAATCCCCAAGAATATGTTCAAATATACATTAAAATATATGCACGAATGCATTGTAGGCCATGCATGCACACTAATTATATATATATTATGAGGCAACTTAATCAAATGTGTTTTCATTCGAGAGAACTTGTCAAAGTTCAAGTTAATTAATTTATCACGATAATTATATAATTAATTAATGAATCTCAGGGATATGTTATGCAACATGATCGATATAGGCCATGTATATTTTAATTGGTGTTAATCTACGGTTTGCTAGCTAGCTGCTATATATAGAGCATGTTTTTATTAGATCGGGTTATAGCAGCTAGCTAGTATAGTTTAGGGTTATGTGTTTTAATTAAGTAGGGTTGATTAGCTAGGGTTAGTTACATATATATGGTTTAGGGTTAATGCATGGCACATTTAATTTTATTAGAGGATCACGAGGCACCCATGACCCGCTCGATCGATGCACAATTAAGTGTCGTTGGCCTATACATAGGGTTTAATTGGGGTTTAGGATTAGCTAGGGTTTAGGGTTAGGGTTAGGGTTAGGGTTAGGGTATGTTTAGGGTCTAGGGTTTAGGGTTTAGTGTTTAGGGTGTTTAGGGTTTAGGGATTAGGGATTTAAGGTTTTAGGGTTGTTTAAGGTTTAGGGATCATCGATCGAGTGCGCACACACATTATATTATTAGAGGCACCCGCGCCTTTACGCATAAATTGCATGCATATATATGTGTGTTTTTTGGGCCACCAACGATATATAGATGATCGAGAGAGAGAGAGAGATTGAAATCCCCAAGAATATGTTCAAATATACATTAAAATATATGCACGAATGCATTGTAGGCCATGCATGCACACTAATATTATATATATTATGAGGCAACTTAATCAAATGTGTTTTCATTCGAGAGAACTTGTCAAAGTTCAAGTTAATTAATTTATCACGATAATTATATAATTAATTAATGAATCTCAGGGATATGTTATACAACATGATCGATATAGGCCATGTATATTTTAATTGGTGTTAATCTACGGTTTGCTAGCTAGCTGCTATATATAGAGCATGTTTTTATTAGATCGGGTTATATCTAGTATAGTTTAGGGTTATGTGTTTTAATTAAGTAGGGTTGATTAGCTAGGGTTAGTTACATATATATGGTTTATGGTTAATGCATGGCACATTTAATTTTATTAGAGGATCGCGAGGCACCCATGACCCGCTCGATCGATGCACAATTAAGTGTCGTTGGCCTATACATAGGGTTTAATTGGGGTTTAGGATTAGCTAGGGTTTAGGGTTAGGGTTAGGGTTAGGGTTAGGGTACGTTTAGGGTCTAGGGTTTAGGGTTTAGTGTTTAGGGTGTTTAGGGTTTAGGGATTAGGGATTTAGGGGTTTTAGGGTTGTTTAAGGTTTAGGGATCATCGATCGAGTGCGCACACACATTATTAGAGGCACCCGCGCCTTTACGCATAAATTGCATGCATATATATATATGTGTGTTTTTTGGCCACCAACGATATATAGATGATCGAGAGAGAGAGATTGAAATCCCCAAGAATATGTTCAAATATACATTAAAATATATGCACGAATGCATGGTAGGCCATGCATGCACACTAATATATATATATATATTATGAGGCAACTTAATCAAATGTGTTTTCATTCGAGAGAACTTGTCAAAATTAAAGTTAATTAATTTATCACGATAATTATATAATTAATTAATGAATCTCAGGGATATGTTATACAACATGATCGATATAGGCCATGTATATATTAATTGGTGTTAATCTACGGTTTGCTAGCTAGCTGCTATATATAGAGCATGTTTTTATTAGATCGGGTTATAGCTAGTATAGTTTAGGGTTATGTGTTTTCATTAAGTAGGGTTGATTAGCTATGGTTAGTTACATATATATGGTTTAGGGTTAATGCATGGCACATTTAATTTAATTAGAGGACCGCGAGGCACCCCTGGCCTGCTTGATGCACAATTAAGTGTCGTTGGCCTATATATAGGGTTTAATTAGGGTTTAGGGTTAGGGTTAGGGTTTAGGGTCTAGGGTTTAGTGTTTAGGGTGTTTAGGGTTTAGGGATTAGGGATTAGGGTTTCAGGGTTGTATAAGGTTTAGGGATCATCGATCGAGTGCGCACACACATTATTAGAGGCACCCGCGCCTTTGCGCATAAAGTGCATGCGTATAGTTTAGGGTTATTTGTTTTAATTAAGTAGGGTTTGATCAGCTAGGGTTAGTTACATATATATGGTTTAGGGTTAATGCATGGCACATTACATATAGTTTAAATCTCAAGAATGTTTATACATGATAGGCCATATGTGCAAAGGAATTTTTTTCCTCGTGAACTTGTCAAAATTCAAGTTTATCAGTGCCAATGGAAACTAGTCCAAAAAATTACATAGAGGACCAAAAGTACTAGACAATAACTAATAGAACCTGCAACTTTACAAAAAGGACCCCAAAACATATAGAAGAAAATCAATCGAGTCCTTCTCGACCGCACATCAGATCTCTGCTCCGCATCCTTTCCAGCAACTCCGTCGCCGGGGACGCACCACTTGGGACGGTGTCGCCGGTAGTCGCCAGGACGAAGGAGAAGAAGGGCCTCAGCAACGGCATATTGGCTCTGAGAAGGGTCGCTGAAAGTCCAAGATGTGCACGGGCAAGACGGATGACGCCGTCGTATGCCCCGAGCTTGTGAACTTTAGCAGCTTGACTTCCCCATTGGCCAGATCTGAAGCACTGACCAAAGCAAGCCTCACCGTTAGCGCCATCACATTGATGGCACCAGATCGGGGTTTGGCCGGCAAGATCCGCCAGATTCACCATAGGCCAGATCTGAAGCCGATGACGAGATCCCCGACTCCATTGCGCCATTCTGCTCATGGGAAACACTGGATCTAAGCTTACAACAACACTAACTCCCTCGGATCCAAATTAGCTGACTCAACTTTGCTTATCTAAATATGGATGTATCCACACATGTTTTTACTCTAGATACATACACGTCTAAGGAAAGTTGAATCAATTAATTTAGTTCGGAGGGTGTACAATATACAGAGAGAAGTCGGCCTCGTCTCCGGCCGGCGAGGCCGCCGGAGAGAAGGGGGAGAGGAGCCGGGGGAGTGGGAGAGACTCGAGAGAGAAAGAGAAGAGGAAGAAATGAGAGCTCCCTGGGGAAGAACATTATTTTTGTCGTTCTGCTCGTACTGTAGCTTGAAACTGAAAATTTCGGCCACGCGCCAAATCATCCCGCCGCATCCATTCGAAAATCCCGTGACCAGTTTTACCCTTTTAACCCTGGTCCGGAAGCTACAACCCACCGACCATGGAGGGCTCATTCGGTAACAATGAAATATCTTGCCTAGATCCCGAACCCTCCCCACAGGCCCACACCCACCCACCAACCATTCGCCCCATTAGCTCAAAAATACTCTCACACGCCAAAGCTCTGACTCTCTACAGTACTAGATCTGCTTCGCCGCCGGCATACTCCTCCACAGCGTAGCCTTGATCGTGTTGGCTGTCCACCCACCTGATCCGCTCCCCCGCCGCCCTCGTCACCGACGGATCTGCTTCACCGCCGACCTCGCCACCGACGGATCTGCTTCACCGCCGACCTCGCCACCGACGGATCTGCTTCACCGCCGACCTCGCCACCGACTACCTCGCCGCAGCGGCTGTATCAACTTCACCGAATACCTTGCCAGCCAACCAGATCTGCTTCACTAACGCCCGCTTCTACTGAAACATGGTCGATTCATCGTCTCCCGCGTTCGCCGCCGCTGGAATGCAAGTTGCCGCCCCCGTCCACCCCGCCGCAGCTTGGTTAGTACGCTGGCCCGTTAGATCGCGGTGTTTCTTTAGCCATGTTTTGTGTAGTTATTTGCAGATCTCATATGCCGTTAACTTTCTTGATGTGTTGCTTCGCATGAAGTTTGTTTAAATGTTGTACAGTACAAAAGCATTATCCGGTCGCTACCATCCTGTTCATTCTACTGACACCTGTGTGCATCCACATATTTATAGCCTTGTACCCATTCATTTGCTGCCAACTGTTTTTGTACTGCATGCTATTGTCGCACTGCTTTTATAGTCGTGCTATGGGCATTTCCAATCTGCTTGTTCTTATACCACGTCATTAGCTCACCGCTAGCTGTTTTCTCGTGTCTGCTATTCTCACACTGCTTTTATAATCATGCTATGTGCATTTCCAATCTGCTTGCTCTTATACCTCGTCTTTAGCTTATATAGTTATTGCTGCGTGCATGTCTGGTCTTTGTATTATCGTAGACTGACTTGTCAATGTTATTTTTCCTTGGGATTGATCATGCGAACCACTTATTAGAACATCCAACATTAACAGCGGGGACGCTAGGTAAGGTTGGAATCTGAGTTCGTGGTTGGTAATTTTGGCAGTTTACTTCCGTTATTATCTATAACCTATATGCATTGTTCCTTATGCAAGAGATTAACACTTGGAACCCTGCCATAGCAATGCCATTCATGCTTTACTATGTTTCTGCCTATTTGATATGCTTGTCTTGGAGAAACTTCGAGGGTGATTTGAACCTGACATTTGGTCATTCTTAATGCCAGTTTACTTTATGTGTAAAACCTTGGCATTACCCTACTCTAAATCTGAATGTCTGAAATTCGTATCTCATGCAAAGCAACATCTAGTTGGTTTTAATCTGATATCTGGTAACTATTGGCTTATTCATTTGGCAGCTCAAGTTTTTTGTTATTTGAAACCAGCTGACTTGGTCTTAAATGTGATATCTAAACACAGATTAAGGACAATGGAGCAGGAGGATTAGCATTTCACTTGATGGCTGAACCTAAAATGATAGGCATGTTGACCACGACTAGTGCACGCAAGAGAAGGACCTGCAGTGAGCCAGTATGTGCTTAGTACATGCATCTTATCTTATCTTGTGCTTATTTCTGCTACATGCTGTTATCTGATCTCTACATTGCGTAATACATGTTTGAATAGTTAATTGTTGTAACTATGTTTACAATGTTACCAGAATGCTGTTTTAATGAAGCAGTCATCATTAGAAGATAGTCGCCAAAAAAGGATCTGTAGCGACCCTGTGCAACATTATGATGTAAGTTTGTGCTTAGTACAAGTTCCATACATGTCTTATTTATGCAACTTGTTATTATCTTATATCTACATTGCATAATAAATGTTTGCATAGTTCATCGTTTAACTCTTTTTGCATTATTATCAGAATGCAGTTGTGATGAAGCAATCTTCATTACCAGTGAGGCCCACAAAAAGTTCTGATCTTTCTTCTGATGCATCTTCTCATAGCCGTCAACCTAGACCATTTCTTTCATCAGACAGTAAATATCTCAAGGCTGTACTTTATAAAAGACATGGTATTGCTGCTTTAAGATCTGTAGCTGATATGTTGACAAAGAGTACACAAGATTCAATCAAGGCGATTGCCAAATGTCAACGTGTTATTGATGATGCTAATAGAAGTCCTCAATGATTCTATGTAATTTTTTTATTTGGGCACATTAATTGCCTTGTAATTTTCCTATTTGTTTTATTTGTGTATGTAATTGTGTGTATCATTGAAATCAGATTTTAGGCTCATGAAATTTAATGCAAGTTGACTAGTCAAACAAGTAGGGCCCTACAACAGATTGGGCCGGCCCACTTACAGTAGTGTGGGACCCACTTTCATTTTGGGCCGGCCCACTTCTTTAGTAGGCCGGCCCGGTTACACGATAATGGGCTCCACATGCTTATTGGGCCGGCCCACTTGCTCTATGGTGGTCCCACATGGTAAATGGGCCGGCCCTTTAATAGGAAGGTGGGACCCACCTGTGTTTTGACCCGGCCCACTATCTTGTTGGGCCGGCCCACTTTCTAGATGGTGGACCCCACATACCAAATGGGCCGGCCCACTTTCTATATGGTGGACCCCACACACCAAATGGGCCGGCCCTTTAATAGGATGGTGGGACCCACCTGTGTTTTGGCCCGGCCCACTATCTCGTTGGGCCGGCCCACTTTCTACATGGTGGACCCCACATACCAAATGGGCCGGCCCATTAACAGGAATGTGGGACCCACATGTGTTTTTGGCCCGGCCCACTATCTTGGTGGGCCAGCCCACTTGCTATATTGTGGACCCCACATACTAAATGGGCCGGCCCTTTAACAGGAAGTGGGTCCCACCTGTTTTGGCCCGGCCCACTATCTTGTTGGGCCGGCCCACTTGATATATGGTGGACCCCACACACTAAATGGGCCGGCCCTTTAACGGAAAGTGGGACCCACTGTGTTTTTGGCCCGGCCCACTAGCTTGTTGGGCCGGCCCACTTGCTATACGGTGGACCCCACACACTAAATGGGCCGGCCTTTTAACAGGAAAGTGGGACCCACCTGTGTTTTTGGCCCGGCCCACTTGCTTCTTGGGCCGGCCCAGTTGCTGTAAGGTGGACCCCACATGTTAAATGGGCCGGCCCATTTAACTTTTGACCAGTCAACATTAGAGGTTAGGCCCGGCCCACGTAACTAATGGACCAGCCCAGCTATATAGTTGACCGGTCAAACTATGTCATCTGGCCCGGCCCGCTTAAGACGTGGCAGGCCTCGTGTGGGCCTACCATCTACCACGGGGTTTCAGCCGGTTAACGCCGTTAACTGGCAGTTAACGGCGTCTGCCACGTGTCAGTTTGCATGACGTCAGCAGTCAACGGGCTCCCGAAAACACTTCCGCAACGGTCCGATTTTCCGTGGCGGAAGGGCGCCCAAGCGCGACGGACCGAAAAAATCGTCGTTGGACTTTGCCTGACGCAGTTTCGACAACGGAACCCATATCGTCGGGTTAGGCCCATAGGCGACGAAAAATGCCCCTTAGTTGACGATTTTGGGACGTTGTCTATCAGAACTTTTCTTGTAGTGAAATGGGCATAAAATAAAAAAAATAGAAGAATGAAAAACAAAAGCACATAGTCTTCTTATGTCATATAGTAAGCTTGCAAGTTGATAAACAAGGTTTAGACATGTTCAAACCAGACAAATCATGTATCTAGCCCCTAACCATAAACTCGGTCGATCTTATGAAGTCTAGCATGAAGAGAAGTCGTATTGGTTTCAAACATGAAAATTTCAAGAACCACCCAAAATCTTCAAATGGGCATATAACATTCAAAAAACCAGAAAAATGAAAAACCAAAGCACATATATAGCCTTCTTATGTCATATAGTAAGCATTCAAGTTGATAAACAAGCATGTCTAGACATATTCAAACCCGACAAATCATGTATCTACCCCTAACCCTAAACTCTGCATGTCTTATGAAGTCAACCATGAAGAGAAGTGGTTTTGGGTTTCAAACATTGAGATTTCAAGAACCCCCCAAAAGCTTCATTTTAGAATGACTAGCTAGGAAGGATCCAGGCTTACCTTTTCATTTTCATGTTATAGACTTGTTTAAATCTTGGTCAAACCTAGGATTTGACCAAGATTCAAATGGGCATAAACATTCAAAAAAATCAAAAAATCAAAAACCAAAGCACATATAGTCTTCTTATGTCATATAGTAAGAATTGAAGTTGATAAACAAGGTCTAGACATATTCAAACTAGACAAATCATGTATCTACCCCCTAAAGCCCTAAACTAGCTTTGTCTTATGAAGTCAAGCATGAAGAGAAGTGTTTTTGGGTTTCAGACATGGAAATTTTGAAAACCTCCCAAAAACTTCATCTTAGAGTGACAAAGAAGGATCCAAGCTTACCTTTTCATTTTCATGTTTTAAGCTTGTTTAAATATTGGTCAAGCCTAGGATTTGACCAAGATTCAAATGGGCATAAAAATTCTGGAAAAATAAAATAAAAACCAAAGCACATAGTCTTCTTACGTCATATATATCTATAGTAAGCATATTCAAGTAGATAAACAAGGTATAGACATATTCAAAACAGACAAATCCTGTATCTACCCCCTAACCCTAAACTCGGTCTTATGATGCCTAGCATGAAGAGAAGTCGTTTTGGGTTTCAAACGTTTAAGCCAAAAGCCCCATTTCATATATTTCAAATTTGGTTCAAATTTGAAAGACATACAAGTTATAGCACACATAGTGCATACATGTTCACACATACTGCACTACTCCCTCCGTCCACAAATAAGTGTACATTTGGGTTTTTGGATAAGTCAAACTTTAACAATTTTGACCATTTTTTTACCAAAAAGTAGCAACATGTGTGACATCAAATTACTATATTATGAGACTGTATTTTGAGATGAATCTAGTGATGGTAGTTTAGTGTCATAAATGTTGTTACGTTTCCCTAAAAAGTTAGTCAAAGTTAATAAAGTTTGACTTATCTAAAAACTCAAATGTACACTTATTTGTGGACGGAGGGAGTAGATGCTAATTAACCCTATAGTTTGAGGCCATTTGGATGAGGTCGAAAAAAATCTTGGATTAGAAATGGGGTTGTTCGAACCCCGTAGTTGGATTTTTTATGAACTTGATCTGTAGTACTGGGCAAAACCCTAGTTTAACGTATTTAATTATAGATTCGTAGGTTGATTTTTCTACCTTTTTATTATTATTACTATGCAGCACATGTGTGTTTGCCCGTCGAGTGAAACTCGGAGGAAGAGGGATCACTCGGAAGGAGAGAAGAAGGGAGAGCATTATGGTGTCTCCCCTTTTTCGGGTGATGATGTTGACTTTTGTGCAGGGTTTGTCAGTGAGCAGGAGGTGCGAGCGAGCGAGCGAGCGAGCGAGTCGAGCGAGGCCGAGAATGAGAGAGATTTGTTTTTTTTGTGAGAGGGACAACCGAAGGATCCAGAAGGACCCACAGACTTCCAAAACGCATCCTGATGCGTCTTCTCTTGACAAAGAAGATGGCTGGGAGTTTGCGTACCTACTGCACTTGACTTGTGCTCACTGAAGTGTGGGACCTCACGCATGGGCACCACACGTAAGTGACAGACCTGTTGGTGTAAAAACTCGGTTGATTATTATAGTGCATTAGAACAAAGTTTCCTATGGATTCAACGGTAGGAAATCCAAGTTAACTCATTTACATGACATTAATTTTTCCATGAAGCAAAGTTAACACATCTATCAATTGGTACATTTTGGAGTGACTAAGAAGGATCCATGCTTATTCGTTTTCACGTGTTAAATTTGTTTAAATCTTGCTCAAACCTAGGATTTCACCAAGATTGAAATGGGCATGAAAATTCAAAAAAAAATGAAATACCAATGCACATAGTCTTCTTCTGTCATATATAGTAAGCATTCAAGATGATAAACAAGGTCTAGACATATTCAAACCAGGCAAATCATGTATCTACCCCTAACACCCTAAACTCTGTCTTATGAAGTCAAGCATGAAGAGAAGTGGTTTTTGGGTTTCAAACATGGAAATTTCAAAAACCTCCCAAAAGCTTCATTTTAGAGTGACTAAGAAGGATCCATGCTTACCTTTTAATTTTCAGATTTTAAACTTGTTTAAATCTTTGTGAAACCTAGGATTTGACCAAGATTCAAATGGGCATAAAAATTCAGGAAAAAACCAAAAGATTGATAAACCAAAGCACATAGCATTCTTATGTCATACAGTAAGCATTCAAGTTGATAAACAAGGTCTAGACATATTCAAACTAGAAAATCATGTATATATCTGCCCCTAACCTTAAACTCTGTCTTATGAAGTCAATCATGAAGAGAAGTGGTTTTGGGTTTCAAACATGAAAATTTCAAGAACATCCCAAAAGCCGCTTCATTTTAGAGTGACTAAGAAGGATCCATGCTTACCTTTTCGTTTTCATATTATATACTTGTTTAAATCCAGGTCAAACATAGGATTTGACCAAGATTCAAATGGGCATAAAATAAAATAAAATAGAAGAATGAAAAACAAAAGCACATAGTCTTCGTATGTCATATAGTAAGCTTTCAAGTTGATAAACAAGGTTTAGACATGTTCAAACCAGACAAATCATGTATCTACCCCCTAACCATAAACTCGATCGATCTTATGAAGTCTAGCCTGAAGAGAAGTCGTATTGGTTTCAAACATGAAAATTTCAAGAACCTCCCAAAATCTTCAAATGGGCATAATATTCAAAAAAACCAGAAAAATGAAAAACCAAAGCACATAGCCTTCTTATGTCATATAGTAAGAATTCAAGTTGATAAACAAGGTCTAGACATATTCAAACTAGACAAATCATGTATCTACCCCTAACACTCTAAACTCTGTCTTATGAAGTCAAGCATGAAGAGAAGTGGTTTTTGGGTTTCAAACATGGAAATTTCAAAAACCTCCCAAAAGCTTCATTTTAGAGTGACTAAGAAGGATCCATGCTTACCTTTTAATTTTCAGATTTTAAACTTGTTTAAATCTTTGTGAAACCTAGGATTTGACCAAGATTCAAATGGGCATAAAAATTCAGGAAAAAACCAAAAGAATGATAAACCAAAGCACATAGCATTCTTATGTCATAGAGTAAGCATTCAAGTTGATTAACAAGGTCTAGACATATTCAAACTAGAAAATCATGTATATATCTATTCCTAACCTTAAACTCTGTCTTATGAAGCAATCATGAAGAGAAGTGGTTTTGGGTTTCAAACATGAAAATTTCAAGAACATCCCAAAAGTCGCTTCATTTTAGAGTGACTAAGAAGGATCCAGGCTTACCTTTTCGTTTTCATATTTTATACTTGTTTAAATCCAGGTCAAACATAGGATTTAACCAAGATTCAAATGGGCATAAAATAAAAAAAATAGAAGAATGAAAAACAAAAGCACATAGTCTTCTTATGTCATATAGTAAGCTTGCAAGTTGATAAACAAGGTTTAGACATGTTCAAACCAGACAAATCATGTATCTAGCCCCTAACCATAAACTCGGTCGATCTTATGAAGTCTAGCATGAAGAGAAGTCGTATTGGTTTCAAACATGAAAATTTCAAGAACCACCCAAAATCTTCAAATGGGCATATAACATTCAAAAAACCAGAAAAATGAAAAACCAAAGCACATATATAGCCTTCTTATGTCATATAGTAAGCATTCAAGTTGATAAACAAGCATGTCTAGACATATTCAAACCCGACAAATCATGTATCTACCCCCTAACCCTAAACTCTGCATGTCTTATGAAGTCAACCATGAAGAGAAGTGGTTTTTGGGTTTCAAACATTGAGATTTCAAGAACCCCCCAAAAGCTTCATTTTAGAATGACTAGCTAGGAAGGATCCAGGCTTACCTTTTCATTTTCATGTTATAGACTTGTTTAAATCTTGGTCAAACCTAGGATTTGACCAAGATTCAAATGGGCATAAACATTCAAAAAAATCAAAAAATCAAAAACCAAAGCACATATAGTCTTCTTATGTCATATAGTAAGAATTGAAGTTGATAAACAAGGTCTAGACATATTCAAACTAGACAAATCATGTATCTACCCCCTAAAGCCCTAAACTAGCTTTGTCTTATGAAGTCAAGCATGAAGAGAAGTGTTTTTGGGTTTCAGACATGGAAATTTTGAAAACCTCCCAAAAACTTCATCTTAGAGTGACAAAGAAGGATCCAAGCTTACCTTTTCATTTTCATGTTTTAAGCTTGTTTAAATATTGGTCAAGCCTAGGATTTGACCAAGATTCAAATGGGCATAAAAATTCTGGAAAAAAAAAAAATAAAAACCAAAGCACATAGTCTTCTTACGTCATATATATCTATAGTAAGCATATTCAAGTAGATAAACAAGGTATAGACATATTCAAAACAGACAAATCCTGTATCTACCCCCTAACCCTAAACTCGGTCTTATGATGCCTAGCATGAAGAGAAGTCGTTTTGGGTTTCAAACGTTTAAGCCAAAAGCCCCATTTCATATATTTCAAATTTGGTTCAAATTTGAAAGACATACAAGTTATAGCACACATAGTGCATACATGTTCACACATACTGCACTACTCCCTCCGTCCACAAATAAGTGTACATTTGGGTTTTTGGATAAGTCAAACTTTAACAATTTTGACCATTTTTTTACCAAAAAGTAGCAACATGTGTGACATCAAATTACTATATTATGAGACTGTATTTTGAGATGAATCTAGTGATGGTAGTTTAGTGTCATAAATGTTGTTACGTTTCCCTAAAAAGTTAGTCAAAGTTAATAAAGTTTGACTTATCTAAAAACTCAAATGTACACTTATTTGTGGACGGAGGGAGTAGATGCTAATTAACCCTATAGTTTGAGGCCATTTGGATGAGGTCGAAAAAAATCTTGGATTAGAAATGGGGTTGTTCGAACCCCGTAGTTGGATTTTTTATGAACTTGATCTGTAGTACTGGGCAAAACCCTAGTTTAACGTATTTAATTATAGATTCGTAGGTTGATTTTTCTACCTTTTTATTATTATTACTATGCAGCACATGTGTGTTTGCCCGTCGAGTGAAACTCGGAGGAAGAGGGATCACTCGGAAGGAGAGAAGAAGGGAGAGCATTATGGTGTCTCCCCTTTTTCGGGTGATGATGTTGACTTTTGTGCAGGGTTTGTCAGTGAGCAGGAGGTGCGAGCGAGCGAGCGAGCGAGTCGAGCGAGGCCGAGAATGAGAGAGATTTGTTTTTTTTGTGAGAGGGACAACCGAAGGATCCAGAAGGACCCACAGACTTCCAAAACGCATCCTGATGCGTCTTCTCTTGACAAAGAAGATGGCTTGGAGTTTGCGTACCTACTGCACTTGACTTGTGCTCACTGAAGTGTGGGACCTCACGCATGGGCACCACACGTAAGTGACAGACCTGTTGGTGTAAAAACTCGGTTGATTATTATAGTGCATTAGAACAAAGTTTCCTATGGATTCAAGGGTAGGAAATCCAAGTTAACTCATTTACATGACATTAATTTTTCCATGAAGCAAAGTTAACACATCTATCAATTGGTACATTTTGGAGTGACTAAGAAGGATCCATGCTTATTCGTTTTCACGTGTTAAATTTGTTTAAATCTTGCTCAAACCTAGGATTTCACCAAGATTGAAATGGGCATGAAAATTCAAAAAAAAATGAAATACCAATGCACATAGTCTTCTTCTGTCATATAGTAAGCATTCAAGATGATAAACAAGGTCTAGACATATTCAAACCAGGCAAATCATGTATCTACTCCCTAACGACCCTAAACTCCGTCTTATGAAGTAAGGCATGAAGAGAAGTGGTTTTGGGTTTCAAACATGCAAATTTCAAAAACCTCCCAAAAGCTTCATTTTAGAGTGACTAAGAAGGATCGAGGCTTACCTTTTCATTTTCATGTTTTAAACTTGTTTAAATCTTGGTCAAACCTAGCTAGTATTTGACCAAGATTCAAATGGGCATAAAATTCAAAAAAATCAGAAAAATGAAAAACCAAAGCACATAGCCTTCTTATGTCATATAGTAAGAATTCAAGTTGACAAACAAGGTCTAGACGTATTCAAACTAGACAAATCATGTATCTACCCCTAACACTCTAAACTCTGTCTTATGAAGTCAATTAAGCATGAAGAGAAGTGGTTTTGGGTTTCAAACATGGAAATTTCAAAAACCTCCCAAAAGCTTCATTTTAGAGTGACTAAGAAGGATCCATGCTTACCTTTTAATTTTCAGATTTTAAACTTGTTTAAATCTTTGTGAAACCTAGGATTTGACCAAGATTCAAATGGGCATAAAAATTCAGGAAAAAACCAAAAGATTGATAAACCAAAGCACATAGCATTCTTATGTCATATAGTAAGCATTCAAGTTGATAAATAAGGTCTAGACATATTCAAACTAGAAAATCATGTATATATCTGCCCCTAACCCTAAACTCTGTCTTATATATGAAGCAATCATGAAGAGAAGTGGTTTTGGGTTTCAAACATGAAAATTTCAAGAACATCCCAAAAGTCGCTTCATTTTAGAGTGACTAAGAAGGATCCAGGCTTACCTTTTCGTTTTCATATTTTATACTTGTTTAAATCCAGGTCAAACATAGGATTTGACCAAGATTCAAATGGGCATAAAATAAAAAAATAGAAGAATGAAAAACAAAAGCACATAGTCTTCTTATGTCATATAGTAAGCCTTGCAAGTTGGTAAACAAGGTTTAGACATGTTCAAACCAGACAAATCATGTATCTAGCCCCTAACCATAAACTCGGTCGATCTTATGAAGTCTAGCATGAAGAGAAGTCGTATTGGTTTCAAACATGAAAATTTCAAGAACCACCCAAAATCTTCAAATGGGCATATAACATTCAAAAAACTAGAAAAATGAAAAACCAAAGCACATATATAGCCTTCTTATGTCATATAGTAAGCATTCAAGTTGATAAACAAGCATGTCTAGACATATTCAAACCCGACAAATCATGTATCTACCCCCTAACCCTAAACTCTGCATGTCTTATGAAGTCAACCATGAAGAGAAGTGGTTTTTGGGTTTCAAACATTGAGATTTCAAGAACCCCCCAAAAGCTTCATTTTAGAATGACTAGCTAGGAAGGATCCAGGCTTACCTTTTCATTTTCATGTTATAGACTTGTTTAAATCTTGGTCAAACCTAGGATTTGACCAAGATTCAAATGGGCATAAACATTCAAAAAAATCAAAAAATCAAAAACCAAAGCTAGCACATATAGTCTTCTTATGTCATATAGTAAGAATTGAAGTTGATAAACAAGGTCTAGACATATTCAAACTAGACAAATCATGTATCTACCCCCTAAAGCCCTAAACTAGCTTTGTCTTATGAAGTCAAGCATGAAGAGAAGTGTTTTTGGGTTTCAGACATGGAAATTTTGAAAACCTCCCAAAAACTTCATCTTAGAGTGACAAAGAAGGATCCAAGCTTACCTTTTCATTTTCATGTTTTAAGCTTGTTTAAATATTGGTCAAGCCTAGGATTTGACCAAGATTCAAATGGGCATAAAAATTCTGGAAAAATAAAAAAAAAACCAAAGCACATAGTCTTCTTACGTCATATATATCTATAGTAAGCATATTCAAGTAGATAAACAAGGTATAGACATATTCAAAACAGACAAATCCTGTATCTACCCCCTAACCCTAAACTCGGTCTTATGATGCCTAGCATGAAGAGAAGTCGTTTTGGGTTTCAAACGTTTAAGCCAAAAGCCCCATTTCATATATTTCAAATTTGGTTCAAATTTGAAAGACATACAAGTTATAGCACACATAGTGCATACATGTTCACACATTCTGCACTAGATGCTAATTAACCCTATAGTTTGAGGCCATTTGGATGAGGTCGAAAAAATCTTGGATTAGAAATGGGGTTGTTCGAACCCCGTAGTTGGATTTTTTATGAACTTGATCTGTAGTACTGGGCAAAACCCTAGTTTAACGTATTTAATTATAGATTCGTAGGTTGATTTTTCTACCTTTTTATTATTATTACTATGCAGCACATGTGTGTTTGCCCGTCGAGTGAAACTCGGAGGAAGAGGGATCACTCGGAAGGAGAGAAGAAGGGAGAGCATTATGGTGTCTCCCCTTTTTCGGGTGATGATGTTGACTTTTGTGCAGGGTTTGTCAGTGAGCAGGAGGTGCGAGCGAGCGAGCGAGCGAGTCGAGCGAGGCCGAGAATGAGAGAGATTTGTTTTTTTGTGAGAGGGACAACCGAAGGATCCAGAAGGACCCACAGACTTCCAAAACGCATCCTGATGCGTCTTCTCTTGACAAAGAAGATGGCTTGGAGTTTGCGTACCTACTGCACTTGACTTGTGCTCACTGAAGTGTGGGACCTCACGCATGGGCGCCACACGTAAGTGACAGACCTGTTGGCAATGTTGGTGTAAAAACTCGGTTGATTATTATAGTGCATTAGAACAAAGTTTCCTATGGATTCAACGGCAGGAAATCCAAGTTAACTCATTTACATGACATTATTTTTTCCATGAAGCAAAGTTAACACATCTATCAATTGGTACATTTTGGAGTGACTAAGAAGGATCCATGCTTATTCGTTTTCACGTGTTAAATTTGTTTAAATCTTGCTCAAACCTAGGATTTCACCAAGATTGAAATGGGCATGAAAATTCAAAAAAAATGAAATACCAATGCACATAGTCTTCTTCTGTCATATAGTAAGCATTCAAGATGATAAACAAGGTCTAGACATATTCAAACCAGGCAAATCATGTATCTACTCCCTAACGACCCTAAACTCCGTCTTATGAAGTAAGGCATGAAGAGAAGTGGTTTTGGGTTTCAAACATGCAAATTTCAAAAACCCCCCAAAAGCTTCATTTTAGAGTGACTAAGAAGGATCGAGGCTTACCTTTTCATTTTCATGTTTTAAACTTGTTTAAATCTTGGTCAAACCTAGCTAGTATTTGACCAAGATTCAAATGGGCATGCATAAAATTCAAAAAAAATCAGAAAAATGAAAACCAAAGCACATAGCCTTCTTATGTCATATAGTAAGAATTCAAGTTGATAAACAAGGTCTAGACGTATTCAAACTAGACAAATCATGTATCTACCCCTAACACTCTAAACTCTGTCTTATGAAGTCAATTAAGCATGAAGAGAAGTGGTTTTGGGTTTCAAACATGGAAATTTCAAAAACCTCCCAAAAGCTTCATTTTAGAGTGACTAAGAAGGATCCATGCTTACCTTTTAATTTTCAGATTTTAAACTTGTTTAAATCTTTGTGAAACCTAGGATTTGACCAAGATTCAAATGGGCATAAAAATTCAGGAAAAAACCAAAAGATTGATAAACCAAAGCACATAGCATTCTTATGTCATACAGTAAGCATTCAAGTTGATTAACAAGGTCTAGACATATTCAAACTAGAAAATCATGTATATATCTGTCCCTAACCTTAAACTCTGTCTTATATATGAAGTCAATCATGAAGAGAAGTGGTTTGGGTTTCAAACATGAAAATTTCAAGAACATCCCAAAAGTCGCTTCATTTTAGAGTGACTAAGAAGGATCCAGGCTTACCTTTTCGTTTTCATATTATATACTTGTTTAAATCCAGGTCAAACATAGGATTTGACCAAGATTCAAATGGGCATAAAATAAAAAAAATAGAAGAATGAAAAACAAAAGCACATAGTCTTCTTATATATGTCATATAGTAAGCTTTCAAGTTGATAAACAAGGTTTAGACATGTTCAAACCAGACAAATCATGTATCTACCCCCTAACCATAAACTCGGTCGATCTTATGAAGTCTAGCATGAAGAGAAGTCGTATTGGTTTCAAACATGAAAATTTCAAGAACCTCCCAAAATCTTCAAATGGGCATAAAATTCAAAAAACCGGAAAAATGAAAAACCAAAGCACATAGCCTTCTTATGTCATATAGTAAGCATTCAAGTTGATAAACAAGCATGTCTAGACATATTCAACCCCGACAAATCATGTATCTACCCCTAACCCTAAACTCTGCATGTCTTATGAAGTCAACCATGAAGAGAAGTGGTTTTGGGTTTCAAACATTGAGATTTCAAGAACCCCCCAAAAGCTTCATTTTAGAATGACTAAGAAGGATCCAGGCTTACCTTTTCATTTTCATGTTATAGACTTGTTTAAATCTTGGTCAAACCTAGGATTTGACCAAGATTCAAATGGGCATAAACATTCAGAAAAAATCAAAAAATCAAAAACCAAAGCACATATAGTCTTCTTATGTCACATAGTAAGAATTGAAGTTGATAAACAAGGTCTAGACATATTCAAACCAGACAAATCGTGTATCTACACCTAACCCTAAACTATATCTAATGAAGTCAAGCATGATGAGAAATGGTTTTGGGTTTCAAACATTGAGATTTCAAGAACCCCCCAAAAGCTTCATTTTAGAATGACTAAGAAGGATCCAGGCTTACCTTTTCATTTTCATGTTATAGACTTGTTTAAATCTTGGTCAAACCTAGGATTTGACCAAGATTCAAATGGGCATAAACATTCAGAAAAAATCAAAAAATCAAAAACCAAAGCACATATAGTCTTCTTATGTCATATAGTAAGAATTGAAGCTGATAAACAAGGTCTAGACATATTCAAACCAGACAAATCGTGTATCTACACCTAACCCTAAACTATATCTAATGAAGTCAAGCATGATGAGAAATGGTTTTGGGTTTCAAACATGGAAATTTCAAAAACCTCCCAAAAGCTTCATTTTAGAGTGACTAAGAAGGATCCAGGCTTACCTTTTCATTTTCATGTTTTAAAATTATTTAAATCCTGGTCAAAACTAGGATTTGATCTTGATTCAAATGGGCATAAACATTCAGAAAAAAACAAAAAATCAAAAACCAAAGCACATATAGTCTTCTTATGTCATATAGTAAGAATTGAAGTTGATAAACAAGGTCTAGACATATTCAAACCAGACAAATCGTGTATCTACACCTAACCCTAAACTATATCTAATGAAGTCAAGCATGATGAGAAATGGTTTTGGGTTTCAAACATTGAGATTTCAAGAACCCCCCAAAAGCTTCATTTTAGAATGACTAAGAAGGATCCAGGCTTACCTTTTCATTTTCATGTTATAGACTTGTTTAAATCTTGGTCAAACCTAGGATTTGACCAAGATTCAAATGGGCATAAACATTCAGAAAAAATTAAAAAATCAAAAACCAAAGCACATATAGTCTTCTTATGTCATATAGTAAGAATTGAAGTTGATAAACAAGGTCTAGACATATTCAAACCAGACAAATCGTGTATCTACACCTAACCCTAAACTATATCTAATGAAGTCAAGCATGATGAGAAATGGTTTTGGGTTTCAAACATTGAGATTTCAAAAACCTCCCAAAAGCTTCATTTTAGAGTGACTAAGAAGGATCCAGGCTTACCTTTTCATTTTCATGTTTTAAACTTGTTTAAATCTTGGTCAAACCTAGGATTTGGCCAAAGATTCAAGTTGATAAACATGGTCTAGACATATTCAAACTAGAAAATCATGTATCTACCCCTAGCCCTAACCCTAAACTCTGTCTTATGAAGTCAAACATGAAGAGAAGTGGTTTTGGGTTTCAAACATGCATGGAAATTTCGAAAACCTCCCAAAAACTTCATCTTAGAGTGACTAAGAAGGATCCATGATTACCTTTTCATTTTAATGTTTTAAACTTGTTTAAATCTTGGTCAAACCCTAGGATTTGGCCAAGATTCAAATGGGCATAAACATTCAGAAAGAACAAAAAATGAAAAACCAATGCACATGCATAGTCTTCTTAGGTCATATAGTAAGCATTCAAGTTGATAAACAAGCATGTCTAGACATATTCAAACCCGACAAATCATGTATCTACCCCATAACCCTAAACTCATCTGTCTTATGAAGTCAACCATGAAGAGAAGTGGTTTTGGGTTTCAAACATTGAGATTTCAAGAACCCCCCAAAAGCTTCATTTTAGAATGACTAAGAAGGATCCATGCTTACCTTTTCACTTTCATGTTTTAAACTTGTTTAAATCTTGGTCAAACCTAGGATTTGACCAAGATTCAAATGGGCATATATAAACATTCAGAAAAAACAAAAACCAAAAACCAAAGCACATATATATATAGCCTTCTTATGTCATATATAT
Organism: Lolium multiflorum; assembly: GCA_030979885.1. Classification (NCBI taxonomy): domain Eukaryota; kingdom Viridiplantae; phylum Streptophyta; class Magnoliopsida; order Poales; family Poaceae; genus Lolium; species Lolium multiflorum. The sequence goes on from CM061748.1 coordinate 335,196,405, forward strand.
ATATATAGTAAGCATTCAAGTTGATGAACAAGGTCTAGACATATTCAAAACAGAAAAGGCATGTATCTACCCCTAACCCTTAACTTTGTCTTATGAAGTCAAGCATGAAGAGAAGTGGTTTCGGGTTTCAAACATGGAAATTTCTAAAACTTCCCAAAAGCTTAATTTTAGAGTGACTAGGAAGGATCCAGGCTTACCTTTTCATTTTCATGTTTTAAGTTTGTTTAAATCCTAGTCAAACCTAGGATTTGACCAAGATTCAAATGAGCATAAAAATTCAGAAAAAATCAAAAAAAATGAAAACCCAAAGCACATAGCCTTCTTACGTCATATATATAGTAATTAAGCATTCAGGTTGATAAACAAGGTCTAGACATATTCAAAACATACAAATCATGTACTCCGTATCTACCCCCAACCCTAAACTATGTTTTTGGGGGATTTCTTTGACGAAGTTATAACACCCCCACATTTCACATTGGAATTACTTTCAGTAAATCAGCATAAAGTCGTTTAAATGTGCGAAACTATCTTGAAAGTACTAAAACCGTAAAAGTTGGGAATTGGCACTAAAATATGGCGTAATTTATCTAAAAAATGTAGAGTTGCCAGTTTGACCCGTATCTTATATGTACACCATTCACAAAATAAACATATTTTGTCATCTAGAAAATGAAAAAAATATTTTTTATACCGAAAAGTTGAAAAGTCTAGTCATTAACATTGTTGGGAATGGCAAGATGCACCACCATGCCCAATTTGGGCACATTGTAACAAACTGTGCCACAAATATGGCCATAACTATATCATTTGGCTTGCAAACCATGAATCTTCATACACGATAGTCCGCTTTGTGAAGACATTTTGTTTTTCACTACCCTATCACATGTTTCTTATTTTCCCTGTCAACTAACACATACAAGCACACTCCATGTAGAAGGGTTTCATTTTTCAGGTTTTCTTCAGTTTCATTTATTTATTTCAAAACCAGGTCAAAATGTTTTACATGATTATCCTGCAAAGGGGTTGAATATTTCAGTACTATCGCTGGTTTCTATATATAGTAAGTAATATGTATATAAAAATTATTTATGGGGACTTGTAGGACCAAGTTATAACATATCTACAATTCAAATTTGAATTACTTTCAATAAATCAGCATAAAGTCATTTAAATGTGCGAAACTAGCTAGAAAGCACTAAAAACCGTAAATTTGGGATTTGTCATTAAAATATGGCGTAATTTATTTAAAAAATGTAGATGCGCCATTTTGACCCATATCTTTTCTACCCCATGCACAAAAAAACATATTTTATCATCTAGAAAATGAAAAACGATTTTTTATACCGAAAACTTGAAAAGTCTAGTCATCAACATTGTTAGAAATGGCAAGATGCACCACCATGCCCAATTAGGGAACACTATAACAAACAATGTTGTCCAGGGATAATCAAACTTGGTAATATGAACTATGAGATTGAACAAAACGTTATATTTGGTTTACCCTTTGAACCTCCTAACTTACCACAACATTGACTTCTTATTTTTATTTACAAATAGATATTTTAATATCCCATTGTTGTGCAATAATATATGTTTTTTATTATCTCAAATCAATTAGCATTTGATTTTAAAAAACTACCATAATAATTCATGAGAAAGCGTTGAACAAGTTTCAGAATGTAATTTTAGACTTGATAGTTGATATGACCAATAATAGACTTAAATTAAATTGGATTTCAAAGTTCAGATTTTATAAGCGAATATAGTTTCATGTTGCAGATTATGTATTAGCTTGAGGGGCACCCCTAGAATAAAGTAGGTCGGTCACTTACGTGTGGTCCCATGCGTGTAGGTCCCACACATCAGTGAGCACAAGTCACGTGCGGTAGGTAGGCAAACTCCCAGCAATCTTCTTTGTTAAGTAAAGACGCGTCAACTCTCTCTCTCTCTCTCTCTCTCTCTCTCTCTCTCTCCCTTTTGTCGCTGAAAAAAATGAATATTAGACGGGCGCGTAGCCTGCACTGCAGGTCTACATAACTGAAACCCTGTGTGCCAGTCAACATCACTCACCGAAAAAAGTGAAGCATTTCTTTTCACCATAAATAACAGCGGCCCCGTGAGGCACTGCTCTCCCTTTCTCTTAATTTCTCCTTCCGTGTGATCCCTCTTCCACCTTTTATCCTTTGCACGATCGAAACTCCACTTATTGTTGTCATTGTTGCACAAAACACTCACTTAACCTGTTCTTTTGCACATATCACCAACTCATGTATTTGTTGCACAAAGGTCTAAATCTGTCGCTAAGCTACTTTACTCTAAATCTGATGACCGGGACCTAGAAGGTAGTGATATCCCTTGTGTAGTGTGTTTTTTAGAACTCTAAAAGAATATGAAAATATTTTAGCAATTGAAATAATATAAATTAACTAATATGGGATCGATAGTCATGAAATATATTTTCTACTATCCGGCCAATATCAAGTGTCATGAAATATATTCATTGTAAACTTAGTGATAATCACTCGAGTTTGATATGAATGGCCTAGCTAGCTATGGGCATCTCCCACTATATATGTTGTCCACACGACCAAGCAACAAGCATCCATGAGGAAAGTTTCTTATGGGTGACTTTCATCTCTGCCGCAAAACACGCGCCGAAATTGTTGGCGCGTCCCATTTTCAAGCTACCCCAAAACCTGCGGTTTGCCCGTCGGCCTATAAACATCGGTCCACAGAGGATATTTCCCTGTAGAGCACAATTCGAACACCACATCTTTCTCATGCTTCTACCAGGCACACTCCCACGACGACGGCCGTGCCCCACCGCCCCTCCTCACCATCACTGCCTTCTCACCGGCCACCGTAGTGACCGACCACGTTTTACCGGCTCCCTTGCTGCCTAGCAAGCCGGATTAGCTTCCTCGACGCCGACGTTCACCGCGCCATATCTCCTCCGGATCTGCTTCCCCGACTCTGTAGTCCACCTCACCGGAGATCGAGATGGGCAAAAAACGCGGCCCCAAAGTCGACCACCCCCAACCAAAGAGTAAATCCGCCCGGGCCTCAGACGAAGGTTGATGAATACTTTACATGTCCGCTTTTGTTATATGCATTTGATTTCTTACACTAGTTTTCGTTGCTTTCTTGCAATGCATTCTTGCTGATATTAGATCAGTGTAGATAGTTGTTTGCCGCGTAGCTATATGAGATCTTAACCTTACATCTGCTGATCGAGAGGAAGATCGAGGTTATGTCCGCTTTCGTTATGCATTTCTTTTCCGAGAATCACTTCTGTGTGATATGTTTTGGGGGTTTGAAGTATGCATTTTACAAAGGTTATGATAGCAGTCAAGCTAGCAGAGCAATTTGTTGATAGTATTAAACTGCCTGTATTTTTTTTATCTCGGAACTCTGCTGATCGTAACCTTACATCTGCTGATGGAGAGGCAGAGCTTATGTCCGCTTTCGTTACGCATTTCTTTTCCAAATATCACTTCTGTGCGGTACTTTTTTGGGGTTTGAAGTATACTACATTACTACCTCCACCCCAAACCTGAAGGCTTATTTATAAAAGTCAAACCAAGTAAAGTTTGACCAAACTTTCAGAACAATCTATCAAGAAATATAATATTTTGTAGATACCGTACGAAAATATATTCGTTATCTATTTAATGATATTAAATTTGTATTTTGCATGTTAATGATTTTTGATAAAAACTTCGGGATGGTGGTAGTACGTATTACAAAGGTTATGATAGCAGTCAAGCTAGGAGAGCAATTTATTGATAGTATTAAACTGCCTGTATTTTTTTCTATTTGCAACTCTGTGTGCGCCATGTGGAATTGCATGCTCTAGCCAGTTCATCCAATGAGGTTTTATCACTTAACACCAGAAGTTCAGGATTTTTTTTATCACAGAACCACAACCCTAGAAATTTGTATCACAAAACACTAACATTTGGGGTAATTGTTTCGCAGAATACATGATCTCTGTTTGATAGCCCATTAGTGACCTCCGGCCACCGTCAGTTTAAGAGTGACCGCAGGAGAAAGACAATTAGACTTTATTTTGTGGTATTTGCTGTTAAACGCAAATACAAAGCTGTTTGTCAACACTAGTTGTTAAATCTTAAGTCCAGACAGTTCAAAATAAAATCTTATGTCCAGGGTAGTTGTATTGGTAAACATTATCAAAACCTTATGCTGGTACAGAATATATTACCCAAATCTCATGTTCTTGTGTGGTTATAATTTCTTGTGGATATTTGTCATATGGTAATTCATTTGTGTGTAGCATATGTAACAAGTGTGACTCATATTCTCATTTCCACAGAGTGTCTACAAAATTTCACACCAAAATTCATTTGTTTGTAGCAAACATGCTCACGTACTGTAAATTGGTGTCACGCTGTAGGGTCATGCTCTTGTCAAGCCGACTAATGACAAATAATGTGTTATGTGAAATAATTTCCCCAAATGTTGGTGTTTTGTGATTAAAAATCCCCAACTTGTGGTGCTAAGTGATAAAACCACTCATTCAATAGACCGAGCCTTAGGCATGTATCATTAGATATTTTTTTAGGAAGGCTGCAAATATTTATTTTGAATACTGCGTTGCTACTTGCTAGGATTTGAACTCAGGACCTTGTAGGTCTGATACCATTTCGAATTGCATGCTCTAGCAAGTTCATCCAATAGATCGATCTGTTGGAATTTGGAAGACCCTAGGCAATTATATTAAGCACACGCCATTCCATATGGTTAACCATTGGCATGAAAATGACACTTATATGTGTTTGAGTCTATATGTGGATTGCTTAGCCCTTTCCATCAGTTCGGACTTTTGGTTGCGTTGGCTACTGCATGAAGCTTGACATCATACTTATCCTAAAAATTGTTGCTGCTGCCCTTTGTTGCCCAACATAAATTATTTTTGAGCCATAATTTGTTTGCCCTTTCCATCAGTCCGGACTTCCGGTTGCGTTGGCTAGTGCATGAAGCTTGACAATATGAACATCAATTATTTTTGAGCCATAGTTTGTTTGTCATTACACCTTTTGAGCAGTCTCACTGCTACTATTAATTTGTTCTTATATGCACAGTTCCATGATAAATCTCATCTGCATTTCTCGCCAATGCATGTTAGGTCTTCCACTCGAGAATGAGTACGAAGAGCAACGGAGGCAAACTATTCTGCATAATAGCCGAGTTGCAGCCTCGTTGGGCCTAACACTACATCCTTCTACAAGGTCTAGTGCAAAAACGCCACCCACCTCCCTCACAAAGGATACGGAACATTCCTCTGATTCAGAATTTGATCCTGCTGATTGTGATGGCGAGCTGACTCAGGAAGATGCCCTGGTCGACTATCGTCTGCAACACAACAAGGTGAGTTTTCTCTGTCCTGTCATCGAATTATTTGTCCCAACTTCCATTTGTTGTATCCCAGTCCTACCAAATATGTTACCCATGCCATGTTCAATCTCATTACTACAATTTTTCCTGCTTAGTTAACGCCTCATATATGTTTTGGCATATGTTGCCTGACTGTTTTTCCATTCCATCTGCATATCATCATCATATAATATTGTACATTGAAATATCATTTATGTGTGACAGGCATCTGCAGATTCGGGAAAGAACTTTTCAAGAACGAATAGGAGGAAGAACACTCAACAGGAACCTCAGGCTGATACCGGAGGATGGGTGACAGTGCGTAATAAAAAAAGAGTTAAGCCTGATGCTCGTGCTGCTCCTCCTATTACAAGGTCTAACAAGAGACTGACACGAGGTGGCGAACAGGCCAAGAATGATAACAGTAAAAGGTCTCGTAAAAACCACAAACCATCGAATCAGACAGAAGTAGCCCCAGCATGTACCAGCCCACACATTCCACAACCACCAGTTGCCAATACTGATTCTCAGCAACAATTGCCAACAGAACCAGTTTCCACAGCAAATTCTAGCCAAGAATTGGCACCATCAGGAGTGGTGGTAGGTAATAATGGCCAAGGACACATGATGCTAGTCCCAGATGATACAGCCTCAAATGTCCAAACAGTGCTGCCACAACACCAGCAAACTGGTGATGATCTCCCTCCGACCCTTAGTCCTGCGAAAGACAACTCCTCTCCCGATGATGAGACCCACGCCAAAAAAGGTAATACTTTTTTCAAGACTTGTAGTTTAATGCTCCCTTATGTATCTATATACCATGATAGCTTGATGTAATGCTTAACTTGGTAGGTTCGCCACGATCAATAAAAACGAGGGGGCCAACGGTAGGAAAAAAACTTGCAGCTAAGATTTCCGGAATGGGTTCAAGATTTCGCATCACATCTATTGTAGGTGGCAGAAGGCCACTTCATCCGCATGAATCTTCATATCTTGTATCACAGGTTGGCCATTTTATCAGGAATGAACTTCCTACCTTCCCATTGTGGAAGCAGCACGTTGACACCCCTTCACAGTTCGAGAGTTTAGTGCATAATTTACACGTAAGTCATGCTTCTCCTGGTAATGATAAATTATTCCACATTGATCTGTCCCATTTCTTGTAGCTTACTGTTGTTTCTATGCTATATAACTCACCAATCATTCCACCGTTGTGAGCAGTTAAGGTTTGAATTCGATGAGGATAATGAGGATGTAAAGTTTGTCATCGCTTCCATATTCAAAGAATTGTTGCGCCAGCACCGCTATAAGCTTAAGGCGACATACTTCACTGGCCAGATTACTGCCAATGTTCGAACAAAGTCTCCTGCACCCTGTATGACTGACGAGCAGTGGGGAGATCTTGTCAAGCATTGGTCTGATCCAAAGAATGTGGTATGGCTTATGAGGACCGTGAAACCAGATTAAATTCCGAATACTTATTTTGCGCCAGTGTCTCACTAGTCTCCTTTTGCAGACGTTGTCTAAAAGGAACCAGGCTAACCGCTTGAAACAACGTTTACCAAGCCGTACAGGATCTCGTCACTTGGTTGGGCATCTCTGGCAAAAAGTAATGCCCCGCTGGTCTGTACTGCTACATATGTTACTCGTAAATTGTGTAGAACTCCGTGTGCATGTTATATTTCCATCCTCCATTTCAACCACGTTATTTGATCTCCATATGATTGTACAAAAATGCAGAAAGTAGATCATGCAAACAACATGCAACCAGACAAAGAGATGACTCTGGCAGAGCAGTTCGAGGCATGCCAGAAGAACAAACATAATGTGATAGGAGAACTTGCAGAAAGTGTTATTGTAAGTCTTCTTTATGATTTAAATTTTTTAACTACACACTTGCCAATTTGTAGGAGCAATATGTCAATATGATCTTGTAGGCGTTTTTGTGAAAATGCATTTGATGTGTAATCAGGCATACCAACTTGTAGGATTAGAAGTAGTTCATACACATTAAATCTACCGTCTGCATGTTTCTCTGTAATAACTTTTATTTTTACACGACTCAAAACTTTTCAGGCAAATATGAAATTGGAGATGGCAAAACCCGGGAAAGATGGTATGGAAAAAACTCTAGAAGAATGTATGGAGACATTTACCATGGTACTTAAAAATAAAGATATCACCAAAAACACTTTCCTGCGAAATGCTGGGTTTTTGCAGTCCAAGTCCAAGTCCAAGTCTTTCTCTGCACAAGTTCTGGAGGAACAAATCCAAATAGAACGAGCTGCAGCAGATGTGTTAAGAAACCAAGTTGACATGTTGAGATCGAGATCAGAAGCATGTGATGCCCTACTGCAGGAGGCCAATCAAGTTTGTTATAATCTCTCAAAAGACTAATAAAATGCCATAGATAATTGGAGATGAAAACACTGACATTGACATGTGAGTACCTTGGTATTGTGAAATGTTTACTGAGACTGAGGCACTGTTCCTATTTTGTTGGTGGATGCATTTATCTACGGCTGGGATCAACTTGGTAGTTGTTCCTGTGGATGTTTTAGAAATTGGTTGCCTAGCCTTTTCAATCCGTTCGAACTTAAATGGTATTAGAGCCAAGGTCTCGAGTTTGAATTGTTGACGGTGTGGTTCAATTCATCCTTAAATTGTTGGTGCCCCATTGGCCCTTGTAAAGCTTCATGTGCCTACCTCCGAATCCAGTGTTGAATTTCTCTTGTCACACACGAGGATGGCTGTTAATGTGTATATAAGTGGGTTGCATAGCCCCTTTTATATAAGGTTGCAAGTTTCCTTTTTGTGTTGTGCCTTTGGGATTCAGCCTGCACTTCTGACTTTTGGTTGCGTTGGCTACTGCATAAGTTTAATATAGTTCCATGTGGTTTTTGTTGAGTTCTATAATAAGTGGATTGCCTAGCCCTTTCCATCATTTCGGACCTGTGGTGTGCTATTCTGTTTTCCACGTATTAGACCTCCTCTTCTTAACAAGACTCCATGAGTAGGAGGCACTATGATTTTTTTTTGCGCATGAAATTACTCAATTAGATAGCTTAATCCCATTTGTTGACTCTCTGTTGATCAGCCACTTGAGGGTAAAACTGAGTATATTGCACTAGCCAGTATTTTTTTTATGAGGTAATGCACTAGCCAGTATTAGTACTCGAGGGGAAAACTGAGTGCAGATATTTTTCCAGTGTAAGGCTAACTGAGTACACGTAACGGTGCAGACGTGCAGTACCACGGACGCGTGTCGCGGTGCACAGCGGTTAGGCGGTGCGCGTGTTGAGACCAAACGTCTAGCTTTTTTGAGAAACTGCCGAGACCAACCGTCACGTTGCCAGAGCCCCCTCTCTCCCTCCCTCTGCACACAGTCTCATTCTCACTCACGCACGCAACCACGCCTCTCACGTCCCATCAACTTCTCCAAATCGAAGGAAAAAACACCAACCGCCCACGCGCGCTCCCTGCCGGCGATGGACAAGAAGAATGCGCCGGCGGCCGTCGCCTCCGTGAACTGGGCCTCTCTCTCGGCTGATGGACCACTTCACAAGATCGGCGAATGCTTACTGGCGAACGAGCAGTACGCTGACACCTACTCTGCTATGAGGCAAGTCTGTAGAAATTGGCGCTCAGGTTTACCTGAGCCCGACGTGCACCTGCACGAATGGATCATGCTAGACCACGGCCTTCCACGCGCTGCTGATTTCACCTTCCTCCACCTCCGCACATCCCGCTACGTCACCATCGATCTAACGGAAGTTCATGCAAGGTTCAAATTCCTCCATATCTATAGAGTTAATCTATTTTTATTTTCAATCGTAAACATCTTAGTGCTGAATGTTATCTTCATCAATATATTTTAGATACTACTTTGTCGGCTTTTGCCGTGGCGTCATCGTGCTTGCCCAGAAGAACCAGCCGCACAAGATACGGCTTCTGAACCCACTCACAAAGACATTGAATACTATGTTTGAGGCGCATATGCCAAACGTTATTCTGAAGTCAGTCGCTGTGATGAAGTCCCCGACTATGGTCTTCGTTTCCAAAGATTACCCGGCGGAAATTGCTTGGGTCGATGAGAGCACTCCAACTAAGGGTATAGATGAAGATTGGGGAGAAGGAAGATTTTCGATCGAGCACCATTGTCTGCGTTGCATTACCCCGTTCAATGGTGAATTGTATGCAATAGCTGTGAACAATTTTGAGTTCGGAAAATTAGTGTGCACCAACAATGTCCAGTTGGAGCAGCGTGCGAGCACTGTCAAAATGGATACACTATTTTCATTTCCAGAACTTGGAAATAACAAGTTCTACCTTGTGGAGTCGGATGGTGCTCTGCTGCTTGTGTTGTTGGACAACAAGCATTTGGAGGAAGGTCAACCATTGGTGTACCGTGTGGACACTGAGAGCCGCTCTCTCCATGCCGTCAATAACATTGGCAGTCGTGCCTTCTTCGTCCATTATATCCGGTGTATCTCCGTCGACACCAGAGTGCACCCGACACTTCGACCTGGCTGCATCTACTACACAGATTTTGGTTATATCAGAGAGTACTTTGATGATATAAAGGCCTGGGATGAGTGGCCAATACATGTGAATAGATTAGGAAACTACGGTATGAGAAATGAACAAAGGCCATACCGTTTGGAGGATGTATTGGCTGCACACTGCAGACGGAAGGAGTTCAATGAAAATTTCCTTCAATGGAGTGACGAAGAAATATATGCTGAATGAAGAACATATTCGTTCATCCTGGGGTATCCTAATCTTCATGTTGGCCATACATTGTGTCTTGTATTATTTTCAGATTAGTTTGTCGTGAACATTAACATTGTTATTGGCTGCTTTTGGCTCTTGTATGCAGTTTATGTAGTATTATATTAGTTTTCTGGATTTATTATGCTGCTGTGAATTTATCCTATACTAGCTTCTAGATTTGACTGATTTTGTTTGTAATGATGATGGCTTGATGTGGCTGCTGGCCTTAACTGCCGAAGCAGAGCAATTAGTACTTAACCAGGTGTACCGTCTTTATATTAGTATTATATTATATTACTTGACCATAGCCATATTCAAAATCAAATCTCAGTCGGGCGGCAAAATCTCCCGCCAATCTAGAAATATTTCAGGCGTGTTTTTGAATGGGATAAGAAGATAGAACACGATGATAGTAACCGATATTCAAGGTGATGATGATTTGATTTTGCACTCGGCCTTGAACAGAGGTACTAGTACGGTCTCACAATTTTTTATCATTATACTTGGACCTTAGCCAAATTCAAAATCTCATAGCGGCAAAACTTCCCGCCCACAAAATACAAAAAATTCACACGCTTTCAAATTCCCATTCTACCCTTGTGGAGATGACAGAAAGTCGGTTGGTGGGGGGGTCTGCCCGTCATTTTTTGGATCACCACCTCCCTAGCCCCGGAAACCCTCCCAAAAAAATTCATTTCCCTCAGACCACCCACCGGAACTTCCCAAGTCCCTCTCTCTACCACCTCCACGACCACCGCACCGGAACATCCCCGCCGGACTTCCCTGGCCTACCCGAGCCCTCGCGATCCTCGTCATCCGGCTGCCTGCCGGAGCCGCTTCATCGACGCCGTCATCAACCGGACCGGATCATCCCCGCCGAACCTCGAAACCATATGCTCATCCAGCAGCCTACCGCAGTCGCTTCAGCTGCGGCATCGTCCACCGCATCGGATCTTGCTCACCGACACCGATGTGCATGAACCGAATCTGCTTCACCGGCGCCGTCCATGATCTAAACTCTTCTACTGTCGCTTTTCTATTGCTTGCCTGCAAGTTCTTGTTTAATCTTGGGGGAACCTGTTTGTGCTAACGACGCGCCGTTACGTCTTTGCAGATTAGATGAGTAACCATGAAGTTTAATGGCCGTCTCTCCAACCCCAAGGAGCACATGTAGTGTACTTCATCACCGGATCTATCAACCCCAGGAAGATCTGCTGTGATTCCCACAGAGTGCTTCTCCTAATGTAAGTCCCTTGTTTTAGCGCCATGTTCTGGGTTCAGATGCTTGTTTGTCTGAAGCTCTTTTAGTTCATTCCTAGTTATGACCGTAACACCTTGCCATTTTCTAGTTCATTGCTAACTTCAAGCGATTGAACATTTTGGTTTGCATTCCCTGCTCTGTAGATGTAGCCATCATAACTTCTATCTTGCTCATTCGTTGTTCATGCCAATCTTGTTCTCCCTGAACATGTTGGTTTGCATTCCCTGTACTACGGTGATGCCATTGTTATTTCTATCTACTTCGTCGTAAGCTAACTGCCTGCTATTAGTTCCTGCATGCTATCGCTCTGCCATCCTGCAGTACAAATTAACTGCCTGCTATTAGTTCCTGCATGCTATCGCTCTGCCATCCTGCAGTACAAATTTATTTGAACTCGTCACAGCAGCAACTTCCATCATAATTTTGTCTGCCATCTGATTCTTCAAAAGCTGCAATATTAACTTGTTTCTCTTAATTGGCATGGCGCTCACATATAGAATTGTGAACATATTGGTGTGCATTCCCTTTTCTACAAGTTCAGATCCCACTATATTCCGTTTCTGGTCCATCCTAAGCCGTAGCATTAACTATCCTCTATGTGTTGCTCATTACAACTTTATATCCCGAAACAAATTGATTTTTTTCCCTTATCTACAAGTTTATCAGTGATGCCATTATAACTCCTATCTGTATTATTCCTAGCTATTATAGTAACATCCTGCTATTATTTAGTTCATGGCCAATTTTAAGTAATTGCACATGTTGGTTCGCATTCCCTGCTCTATAGCTTTTGGCATCGTAACTTCTATATTTGGTTTACATTCCCTGCTCTGTAGATCTAGCCATCATAACTTTATCTTGCTCAGATGTTGTTTCAAAAATTATGGCCTGCTACTATGTTGTTTGTGCCAATTTTTTACTCCATGAACATGTTGGCTTGCATTCCCTGTACTACAGGTGATGCCATTGTTTTGTATCTAGTTCATTGTAAGCTAACAAAGTAAGGACTTAGTTTGGCATGCTATCACTCTGCTATCTAAGCCTGTAGTACAAATAAACTTGTCATATTACTAGATAATAATTTTGTGTGCCATCTTGTTCTTCAAAAGCTGCATTATCGACTTGTTTCTCTGACTTGGCATGACGCTCACATATGGAATGCTGAACATATTGGTTTGCATTCCCTCTTATACAAGTTCACAGGTGATCCCACTATATTCTGTATCTTGCTCAGTCGTCGTTACAAAATTTATAGCCTGCTACTATGTTGTTCATGCCAATTTTGTACTCCCTGAACATGTTGGTTTGCATGGGACTCGACAGTAGTAAGTCTGTTGTTTCATTCTAACATGCTCTGTTATATTGGCTGTTGGTATGCGGCATGCACTCTTTGTTTGCTTATTGTGCGCATTACAATGATCTTGTTATAACGACGAAATGATGAGTTCCAAATTCTTTGGCAAACAATATTGTAGTGTCTTTGCCTTTCCATTGTTGTTGTCTTAACTTGTAATGTCTTTGTTTCAGATATAGGTGCTGCATGGACAACTTAAAAGATTGCCGGATCGCTTCATTGTATTGCTAGGTTTAATTACCATTCAATTTCTCTGGGTTCTGTAATATTTTTTTCAATGCCTTGCAGCTGATGTAATATTTAGTTAGTTTTTATAGTTCTTTCGCGCATTTTTTCTTTGGTGCTTGTGGTAAGTGAGGCTATTCGACAGAAATCAATGCTGCGTAAATATTCTCAGTATCTAAATCACGAATTCCCATCCCTTAAACGGCCCAATTAAGCAAAATCACATATGTGCCTGCCCGCAAAATCCTAAAGCGCATATTATGCCGGCATATAAACAGCAACTAAACGGGCTGGCCCACTTACTTCTTGGGCCAGCCCATTTGATTTACCGTGGACCCCACACTCTAATTGGGCTGGCCCACTTGCAAAAAGGTGGACCCCACATACTACTGGGCCGGCCCACTAAATAGTTGGGCCAGCCCATTTGCTTTTGTGGTGGACCCCACATACTAAATGGGCCGGCCCTTTAAGAGGAAAGTGGGACCCACCTGTATTTTTGGCCCGGCCCACTATCTTGTTGGGCCGGCCCACCTGCTACATGGTGGACCCCACATACTAATTGGGCCGGCCCTTCAACAGGAAAGTGGGGCCCACCTGTGTTTTTGGGCCGGCCCACTATGTTGTTGGGCCAGCCCATTTGCTATATGGTGGTCCCACATGGTAAACGGGCCGGCCCTTTAATAGGAAGGTGGGACCCACCTGTGTTTTTGGCCCGGCCCACTATCTTGTTGGGCCGGCCCACTTTATATGGTGGACCCCACAAACCAAATGGGCCGGCCTATTAACAGAAATGTGGGACCCACCTGTGTTTTTGGCCCGGCCCACTAGCTTGGCCAGCCCACTTGCTATATGGTGGACCCCACATACTAAATGGGCCGGCCCTTTAACAGAAGGGACCCACTGTTTTTGGCCCGGCCCACTATCTTGTTGGGCCGGCCCACTTGCTATATGGTGGACCCCACATACTAAATGGGCCGCCCTTTAACAGGAAAGTGGGACCCACCTGTGTTTTTGGCCCGGCCCACTAGCTTGTTGGGCCGGCCCACTTGCTATACGGTGGACCCTACACACTAAATGGGCCGGCCTTTTAACAGAAAGTGGGACCCACTGTGTTTTTGGCCCGGCCCACTTGCTTCTTGGGCCGGCCCGTAAGGTGGACCCCACATGTTAAATGGGCCGGCCCATTTAAGTTTTGACCAGTCAACATTAGAGGTTAGGCCCGGCCCACGTAACTAATGGACCAGCCCAGCTATATAGTTGACCGGTCAAACTATGTCATCTGGCCCGGCCCGCTTAAGACGTGGCAGGCCTCGTGTGGGCCTACCATCTACCACGGGGTTTCAGCCGGTTAACGCCGTTAACTGGCAGTTAACGGCGTCTGCCACGTGTCAGTTTGCATGACGTCAGCAGTCAACGGGCTCCCGGAAACACTTGCGCAACGGTCCGATTTTCCGTGGCGGAAGGGCGCCCAAGCGCGACGGACCGAAAAAAACGTCGTTGGACTTTGCCTGACGCAGTTTCCACAACAGAACCCATATCGTCGGGTTAGGCCCATAGGCGACGAAAAATACCCCTTAGCGGACGATTTTGAGACGTTGTCTATCAGAACTTTTCTTGTAGTGTACACCTGTTAATTCACCTGAGTCTGTTGAATATTCTAGTGATGATCTTGATGAAGATTATGTAGAGCTTGATGATGATTTTATTGAAAAATGCAATGCTACTACTGATGCAAGAAAAATTAAAAAGTTGCTTGCAGAACATGCTGTTAGATATAAATTATCTCCTGATCCTAAATTTGCCACATCTCCTATAAACATTAGGGATAAAGATTATGATTTTTCTCTTGATTTATCTCATATAGCTATTGTTGAGAAAACACCCTTTTGTGGTACTGAAAAAGAAAGTGCTGTTGAACACATGACTGAGTTATCTACTCTTAGTGGCTTGTTTTCTGATGATATTAAGATGCGTACTTATTTTGTCGCTAAATTTTTTCCTTTCTCATTAAAGGATGATGCTAAAACTTGGTATAATAATTTGCCTCCTGGTTCTATTAAAAGTCCAAAAGAATTGCTTGATGTTTTCTTCCGCAAATACTTTCCTGCTAGTGCTCAACATGCTGCTTTGCAGAGAATTTATAATTTTGACCAGGAAGATGGAGAGAAATTGCCTGAGGCTTGGGCGAGATTTTGCTCTCTTATTAGAGCTCAGCCTGACCATGATTTGGAAAAGCATGATTTACTTGATATATTTTATAGTGGACTAACCATTGAGTCTAGGGCATACCTGGATAGTTGTGCTGGTTGTGTTTTCAGGAAAAAAAGACGACGCTGAAGAATTATTGGCTAAAATAGGCCGGAATCATGATGATTGGTCTACAATTGAACCAACCCCGACACCGATAGTGAAGAAGAGGGGTATGATTAAATTAAATGATGAAGATATGAGGGAAGCCAAGAAGTCTCTTAAAGAGAAGGGTATTAAACCTGAAGATGTGAAGAATTTACCTCCTATAGAAGATTTATGTGAGATAACTCCCCCTTCATCCATGATTGAGGTACACTCTCTTCAACGCTTTACTAGGGAAGATATTCCGTATTCAAAACCTCCTGCTCAATGCTTAGATGAATTTGATAATTACATTGTTAAGCAAGAAAACTTTAATATGAGAGTAGAGAATCATTTAATGGAAAATTCCCGAGCTATTAGTGAATTGCATGGTATTGTGGAGAGAACCTCCAATGATGTTAAGATACTTGTTAAACATTTTCAAATGGTTCAAACTCAAATTGATCAACTTACTAAAGTGCAAAATGACTTGTTGGGAAATAATTCTAAAGAAAAACATGCTTATGAAGTAACAACTAGAGGTGGTGTTTCTACCCAGGATCCTCTATATCCTGAAGGGCATCCCAAAAGAGTTGAACAAGATTCTCAACTAATTAAAACTAGTGCTCCATCTAAGAAAAAGAAAAAGAAACATAAGAATGTTGTAGAATCCTCTGAACCTGTTAATGATCCTAATAGTATTTCTATTTCTGATGCTGAAACTGAAAGTGGTAATGAACATGATAAAGATAATGATAAGGATGATACTCCTGATAAAGAAGAAATTGAAAAAGAACCTGAAAAGCATGCTAAAAATAAAAAGTACACTAAAGAAGATTTTATTACTGAGAAACATGGTAATGAAAGAGAACCTTGGGTTCAAAAGCAAATGCCTTTTCCTGCTAAGAAACTTAAATCAAAGGAGGAGGAACATTATAATAAATTTTGTGATTGGATGAAACCTTTATTTTTGCAAATCCCTTTGACTGATGCTATTAAATTGCCTCCTTATTCAAAGTATATGAAAGATATTGTTACTAACAAAAGGAAAATCCCCAATGAGGAAATTTCCACTATGCTCGCTAATTACTCCTTCAATGGTAAGATTCCAAAGAAGCTTGGAGACCCAGGTATACCGACTATTCCTTGTTCTATTAAGAATAATTATGTTAGAACTGCTCTATGTGATTTGGGAGCAGGTGTTAGTGTAATGCCTTTTTCTCTTTATAAGAGACTTGATTTAGATAAATTGATACCAACTGATATATCTTTGCAAATGGCTGATAAATCTACCGCTATTCCTGTTGGTTTATGTGAAAATGTTCCTGTTCAAGTTACTCAGCATTGCTTGATATTAACTGATTTTGTTGTGTTGGAAATGCCTGAAGATGATAATATGTCCATTATTCTTGGAAGACCCTTTCTTAATACTGCAGGGGCTGTTATTGATTGCAATAAAGGCATGGTTACTTTCAATGTTGATGATAAGGAACACACTGTCTATTTTCCCAAGAGGATTGATAAAGTATGTGGAGTCAATACAATTTTTAATGTGAAAACTATCAAAGTGGGATCCATTGATTGTCCTATATATGAGCCTAAAGAAGAATATCAAACTCTTGTGATTGGATCCATATCAATTCAATATAAGGTAACATGATTGATTTGAGGTTTATTTCTTCTTATGTCATATAAAATTTATTTGGTAGCAAGACTTGATCAACCTTGTTAACAAGTATATTTTAATGCATAAGAGAGCTAAACAACATTTCTTTCTTTCTTTCTCCCTCCACTTATTTTACTCGCTGTAGCACTTTTTGTTTTGCAATATGCTTTAGTCATTTAAGATTTTAGAAATCATTTTCCTGCGCAGTAATCATTAATTTAATACCCAGAAATGTGCATTTTTCGAAGTTCTCTAAAAATTACAAAAATTACACCGTTGGTCCTATTTTTCGACGAGGCACCTGGGAGCACCAGAGGATGACCTGTGGGGCACCAGGAGGTGCCACACCATAGGCCGGCGCGGCCAGCAAGGGGGCCGCGCCACCTTGTGGTGTGGGCCACCCCTTGCCCCACTACATCATCTCTTCCTCCCAGCATCTTCTCTCTCCCGAAAAAACTCGTACCAAGTTTCTCTCACTCGTGTTTCTGCTCAAGAACTCGCGATTTTTCGATCTCCTTGCTCAGCCCAGATTTCTGTTTGAAATTTGGCACATTTACTCCTTGGTATGTGACTCCTTTGATTGTCCAATTAGAATTTCATTTGGTTGAGTATATCTTGAATATTTTGCTGCTGTAGATAACATGTTTAGTGAGCTTGCATGCTTGTTCTAAGTGGAAGAAATTAGTTTTGATGCATGTTTAGTACTCTAGCAAGTTCCTATAGTAGTTCCCTTCAATTATATACCTTGAAATCAAATTTTATAATGATTGTTGAAAATTTCAGAAGGGGAAGATGAAGAAATTCAAATTTGGAGAATTGTTCAAGAAAGCAACAACCAGCACCGGTAGGCCCTCGAGGGCGTCTACTCAGATTAGGCGATCCTACAATGAGGATGTCATCGCGCCTAGCTTCGCGCCCGAGGAGGACAATGGGGCTCCTAATGCTTCATCCTTCCCATGTTATGAGTTTCTGACAAATGCAGGGATATTGGATGATTTCTTCACCCTTGTCAACAGGGCAGGCTTAGCCACCTACGTGGGAGATGAAAGGGAACAATACTACAGGCTCACCAAAGTTTTCGTTGAGAGCTTCAAGTTCCACAACGCGCAATTTGAGCCGACAGTTGCATTCAAGATCTATGATATTCCTGTTACTATGAAATTGGAAGAATTTTGTCGTGCATTGGATATTGCCCCTGTAGGTACAGCAAGGAGGATTGATGACAACCCCCGGGACTTGTTGGAGCTCTACCGAGGGATCACCGAGGATGATTGCCGCACCATCCAGCGAGGGAAGATAAGAAACATTCAACTCCCCGCTATTAAATATTTCGCATATTACATTGCTACTAGCATTTTGGGTAGAGAAAATACTAGCAACATCTCTAGCTACCATCTTGCTTTCTTGAATGTTGCACTTACTGGAGAGACATCTTATCATCTTGGTTCTCTTATTGCTCGCCGCCTGTCTAGCAGGGGGCCTATTTTTGGAGGAACTATTGCACTGCGCATTTTAACACATCTAGAGATTCCTCTTGATTCTAATGATGTACCATTAACCCCTAGGAGACTAGATATTGCTGCTATGAAGAGCCATCATTTTGTTACTACTGACTCCACTATAGATAATATGGTCTATAGAATGTTGTTTGCTGATGGGAATGAGAAGGAAATCCCTCTTCCCCAGCCAGGTTTGTTCAATATTGACAGGCAATCATGGTCGCTCACTAAGGAGGCGGTGGAGGAACATATGAAGATACAAGAATTCCACCAGCAACATGACTCCGAGAACGCCGAGCCCTCCTACGACTACACCGTCACGTACCCCGACGTTTCCTCCAGCACATACCTGGAACCGGGTCGTTCTTCGTCATACTACGGAGACACCACTTCATGGGGACCGTGGGAATGAACTCCACTTAGGCCAAAAGCCTAAGCTTGGGGGAGGTATACCGGCATCACTCATTCTTTGCATATTATGGTTGCTGGATACTTGTACATACTTGTTTAGTCTCTTAGAGTGGTTTTCTAATGAGAGGGAGATGATATTTGGGGAAGTGCTGTCCAAAAACAGATTCTGTGCTGTTACCAAAAAAATTCGTACGCACAGCCAGAACGTTATTTTGAGTTGCCAATTTTTGAGCATGTGCCCCAGGTTGTTATCTAACTTTCATTAGTTGAACACTTTTTGGTCTGAGCAATGGAAGATTTTTGTTAATTTCGATTTCTGTACTGCTGTCAGGATTTGGCAGATTTCTGTCATCCTGCTTTTCTGTGTTTCTGTTAGTTTGCATTCTTTTGTTTTCACTTTGTTTCTTTCCTAAAACACAAAAAGACCAAAAATATTTCTGTTGTTTCTCTTCACCATTTGGTTATTTGGTTCCTTGCTCTTAGTTTACTTTATTTGCTATCGTTGGTTTGCTATGAGAAAACCCAAAAAGATTTTGCTTTGTTTGCTTGTTTTCTTTCGTTCTTGTTTCTAATTCGAAAACACCAAAAATATTTGCTGTTCTTCTTTGGTTTGTAAAGTTCATCATGAGTTCAATGGTCTTCGGTGGCTGGAGCGTGGTTTTCATTTCATATTATCCAAGCTACACAAGTGAAAAGGCAATAATGACGATCTACGACAATCTGATTGTGGTGAGAGGCTGGTATGAACTCTATTTGCTTTCATTTTTGTACATATACTCATTGATACGTCTCCAACGTATCGATAATTTCTTATGTTCCATGCTACTTTATTGATGATACCTACATGTTTTATGCACTTTATATGTCATATTTATGCATTTTCTGGAACTAACCTATTAACAAGATGCCGAAGAGCCAATTGCGCTGTTTTTGGTTTCAGAAATCCTAGTAAAGAAATATTCTCGGAATTGGACGAAACTTTCGCCAGTGGTCCTATTTTTGCACGAAGCTTCCAAGACCGAAGACCTAACGAAGTGGGGCCACGAGGCAGCTGGGGTGGCCGGCGCTAGGCCGCGCCCGCGCCTCCTCGGGCCCCTCGTGTGGCCCTCGCGCTGACCTTCCGCCTACTTAAAGCCTCCGTCGCGAAACCCCCAGTACCGAGAGCCACGATAAAACCTTGCAGAGACGCCGCGCCGCGAATCCCATCTCGGGGATTCTGGAGATCGCCTCCGGCCCGGAGAGGGGATTCATCTCCGGAGGACTCTTCATCGCCATGATCGCCTCCGGAGTGATGAGTGAGTAGTTCACCTGGACCATGGGTCCATAGCAGTAGCTAGATGGTCGTCTTCTCCTTGTTGTGCTTCATTGTTAGATCTTGTGAGCTGCCTAACATGATCAAGATCATCTATATGTAATTCTATATGTTGTGTTTGTCGGGATCCGATGGATAGAGAGTACTATGATTATGGTGATTATCAATCTATTGTTCATGTGTTGTTTATGATCTTGCATGCTCTCCGTATTAGTAGAGGCTCTGGCCAAGTTTTTACTCTTAACTCCAAGAGGGAGTATTTATGCTCGATAGTGGGTTCATGCCTTCATTGATACCTGGGACAGTGACAGAAAGTTCTAAGGTGTGATGTGCTGTTGCCACTAGGGATAAAACATTGATGCTATGTCTAAGGATGTAGTTGTTGATTACATTACGCACCATACTTAATGCAATTGTCTGTTGCTTTGGAGGGGGTTCGGATGATAACCTGAAGGTGGACTTTTAGGCATAGATGCAGTTGGATGGCGGTCTATGTTCTTTGTCGTAATGCCCAATTAAATCTCACTATATTTACCATGTCATGTATATGCATTATTATGCCTTTCTCTATTTGTCAATTGCCCGACTGTAATTTGTTCACCCAACATGCTTTATCTTATGGGAGAGACACCTCTAGTGAACTGTGGACCCCGGTCCTATTCTTTCCATAGCATACATTCTACTTGTTTTACTGTTTTCTTTGCAAACATCTTCCACTCGATACGTTTAATCCTTTGTTACAGCAAGCCGGTGAGATTGACAACCTCACTGTTTCAAAGGGCTTTGGTTGTGTTGTGCAGGTTCCTAGTTGGCGCGGAATCTGGTGTTGCGCCGCATCACATTTCGCGACCATCAACCTTCAACGTGCTTCTTGGCTCCTGGTTCGATTAAACCCTGGTTTCTTTCTGAGGGAAAACTTGCCGTGCGCATCATACCTTCCTCTTGGGGTTCCCAACGAACGTGTGAGTTACACGCCATCAAGCTCTTTTTCTGGCGCCTGGGGAGATCAAGACACGCTGCAAGGGGAGTCTCCACTTCTCAATCTCTTTACTTTGTTTTTGTCTTGCTTTATTTTATTTACTACTTTGTTTGCTGCACTAAATCAAAACACAAAAAAATTAGTTGCTAGTTTTACTTTATTTACTGTCTTGCTCTCTATATCAAAAACACAAAAAAATTAGTTACTCGCATTTACTTTATCTAGTTTGCTTTATTTACTGTTGCTAAAATGGCCAACCCTGAAAATACTAAGTTGTGTGACTTCACAAATGCAAATAATAATGATTTCCTATGCACACCTATTGCTCCACCTGCTACTACAGCAGAATTCTTTGAAATTAAACCTGCTTTACTAAATCTAGTCATGAGAGAACAATTTTCTGGTGCTAGTTCTGATGATGCTGCTGCCCATCTCAATAATTTTGTTGAACTTTGTGAAATGCAAAAGTATAAAGATGTAGATGGTGATATTATTAAACTGAAAGTGTTTCCTTTCTCATTAAGAGGAAGAGCTAAAGATTGGTTGCTATCTTTGCCTAAGAATAGTATTGATTCATGGACTAAATGCAAGGATGCTTTTATTAGTAGATATTATCCTCCCGCTAAAATTATTTCTTTGAGAAGTAGCATAATGAATTTTAAACAATTAGATACTGAACATGTTGCTCAAGCTTGGGAGAGAATGAAAACTTTGGTAAAGAATTGCCCAACCCATGGACTGACTACTTGGATGATCATCCAAACCTTCTATGCAGGACTAAATTTTTCTTCGCGGAATTTATTGGATTCAGCTGCTGGAGGTACCTTTATGTCCATCACATTGGGGGCGGCTACAAAACTTCTTGATGATATGATGATAAATTACTCTGAATGGCACACGGAAAGAGCTCCACAAGGTAAGAAGGTAAATTCTGTTGAAGAAACCTCTTCCTTGAGTGATAAGATTGATGTGATTATGTCTATGCTTGTGAATGGTAGATCTAATGTTGATCCAAATAATGTTCCTTTAGCTTCATTGGTTGCTCAAGAAGAAAATGTTGATGTGAATTTCATTAAAAATAATAATTTCAACAACAATGCTTATAGGAACAACTCTGGTAATAACTATAGGCCATATCCTTCTGCTAATAGTAATGGTTATGGTAATTCTTATGGGAATTCTTACAACAATAATAGGAATGTACCCTCTGGTCTTGAAGCCATGCTTAAAGAATTTATTAGTACACAAACTGCTTTTAACAAATCTGTTGAGGAAAAGCTTGATAAAATTGATACTATCGCTTCTAGAGTTGATAGGCTTGCCTCTGATGTTAATCTTTTAAAGTTGAAAGTTATGCCTAATAATGATCTTGATAATAAGATTACTACTACAGCAAATGCCATCCAAGTTAGAATTAATGAGAATATAAGATTAATGGCTGAGTTGCGTGCTAGGTGGGATAGAGAAGAAAATGAAAAACTAGCTAAAGAGAATAATGTAGCTAAAGTTTGGACTATTACCACCACTAGTAATGCTAATTCTTCACATGTTGCTGCACCTCCTACTATCAATGGTAAAATAATTGGTGTTGGCAATGTTTCTACTCCTAGTGCAAAGCGTACAAAACTGCCTGAAATTGCTAAAACTGCTGAAACTGCTTGTGATAAAACTGCTGAAATTTTTTCCAACCTTGGGAATAATGATCCCATTGCTGTAGCTCATAATGATTTAGATTTTGATGATTGCCACATCTCTGAAGTTATAAAGTTCTTACAAAAACTTGCTAAAAGTCCCAATGCTAGTGCTATAAATTTAGCCTTTACAAAACATATTACAAATGCTCTCATAAAAGCTAGAGAAGAAAAATTAAAACTTGAAACTTCTATTCCTAGAAAGTTAGAAGATGGTTGGGAGCCCATCATTAAAATGAAATTCAATGACTTTGAATGTAATGCTTTATGTGATCTTGGTGCAAGTATTTCTGTTATGCCTAAAAAGATTTATGATATGCTTGACTTGCCACCATTGAAGAATTGTTATTTGGATGTTAATCTTGCCGATAATGTTAAAAAGAAACCTTTGGGGAGGATTGATAATGTGCATATTACGGTTAACAATAACCTTGTCCCCGTTGATTTTGTTGTCTTGGATATCGAATGCAATGCATCTTGTCCAATTGTGTTGGGAAGACCTTTTCTTCGAACTGTTGGTGCTGTTATTGATATGAGGGAAGGTAATATTAAATATCAATTTCCTCTCAAGAAAGGTATGGAACACTTCCCTAGAAAGAGAATGAAGTTGCCTTTTGATTCTATTATTAGAACAAGCTATGATGTTGATGCTTCTACTCTCGATGTTACTTGATTTGCACTTTCTGCGCCTAGCTGAAAGGCGTTAAAGAAAAGCGCTTATGGGAGACAACCCATGTTTTTACCTACAGCAATTTTTTGTTTTATTGAGTCTTGGAAGTTGTTTACTACTGTAGCAACCTCTCCTTATCATGTTTTTGTGCCAAGTAAAGTTTCTATGTCAAAGTTGATGTTATATTTGGGATCGCTGCACAGAAACAGCATTGCTGTCTGTCACGAATCTGGGCATAATTCTCTGTAGAAAATTCGAAAAAATCTGCCAATTTACGAGCGTGATCCTCAGATATATACGCAACTTTCATTAGTTTTGAGTTTTTCCATTTGAGCAAGTCTGGTGCCATTTATAAATTCGTCTTTACGGACTGTTCTGTTTTTGACAGATTCTGCCTTTTATTTCGCATTGCCTCTTTTGCTATGTTGGATTTATTTCTTTGATCCATTAATGTCCAGTAGCATTATGCAATGTCCAGAAGTGAAAATAATGATTGTGTCACCTCTGAATGTGTGAATTATTAATGATGCACTAACCCTCTAATGAGTTTGCTTGAAGTTTGGTGTGAAGGAAGTTTTCAAGGGTCAAGAGAGGAGAATGATATACTATGATCAAGAGGAGTGAAAGCTCTAAGCTTGGGGATGCCCCCGTGGTTCATCCCTGCATATTTTAAGAAGACTCAAGCGTCTAAGCTTGGGGATGCCCAAGGCATCCCCTTCTTCATCGACAACATCATCAGTTCCTCCCCGAAACTATATTTTTATTCAGTCACATCTTGTGTTCTTTACTTGGAGCGTCGGTTTGTTTTCGTTTTTGTTTTTGTTTGAATAAGATGGATCCTAGCATTCACTTTGTGGGAGAGAGACACGCTCCGCTGTTGCATATGGACACATGTGTCCTTAGGCTTTACTCATAATGTTCAAGGCGAAGTTTCTTCTTCGTTAATTTGTTATATGGTTGGAATTGGAAAATGCTACATGTAGTAATTCTAAAAATGTCTTGGATAATGTGATACTTGGCAATTGTTGTGCTCATGTTTAAGCTCTTGCATCATATGCTTTGCACCCATTAATGAAGAAATACATAGAGCTTGCTAAAATTTGATTTGCATATTTGGTTTCTCTAAGGTCTAGATAATATCTAGTATTGAGTTTTGAACAACAAGGAAGACAGTGTAGAGTCTTATAATGTTTACAATATGTCTTTTATGTGAGTTTTGCTGCACTTGTTCATCCTTGAGTTTGCTTCAAATAACCTTGCTAGCCTAAACCTTGTATCGAGAGGGAATACTTCTCATGCATCCAAAATCCTTGAGCCAACCACTATGCCATTTGTGTCCACCATACCTACCTACTACATGGTATTTACCCGCCATTCCAAAGTAAATTGCTTGAGTGCTACCTTTAAAATTCCATCATCCACCTATGCAATATATAGCTCATGGGACAAAATAGCCTTAAAAACTATCGTAGTATTGAATATGTACTTATGCACTTTATATTTTATTAAGTTGCTTGTTGTGCGATAACCATGCTTCTGGGGAACGCCATCAACTATTGTTGAATATCATGTGAGTTGCTATGCATGTCCGTCTTGTCTGAAGGTCTATCATTTTAGTGGTTGGAGCATGCAAAATTGTTAGAGAAGAACATTGGGCCGCTAACTAAAGCCATGAATCATGGTGGAAGTTTCAGTTTTGGACATATATCCTCAATCTCATATGAGAATAATAACTTTGCTACATGCTTATGCATTTAAGAGGAGTCCATTATCTGTTGTCCATGTTGTCCCGGTATGGATGTCTAAGTTGAGAATAATCAAAAGCGAGAAATCCGAAATGCGAGCATTCTCCTTGGACCTTTGTACAGGCGGCATGGAGGTACCCCTTTGTGACACTTGGTTGAAACATGGCATGCAAAGATCCGGTAGTCCAAGTTAAGTAGGACAAGGTGCGGGCACTATTAGTATACTATGCGTGAGGCTTGCAACTTGTAAGATATAATTTTCATAACTCATATGCTTTATTACTACCGTTGACAAAATTGTTTCATGTTTTCAAAATAAAAGCTCTAGCACAAATACAGCAATCGATGCTTTCCTTGAAGGACCATTCTTTTACTTTTATTGTTGAGTCAGTTTACCTATCTCCTTCCACCTTAAGAAGCAAACACTTGTGTGAACTGTGCATTGATTCCTACATACTTGCATATTGCACTTGTTATATTACTTTATGTTGACAATATCCATGAGATATACATGTTACAAGTTGAAAGCAACCGCTGAAACTTAATCTTCCTATGTGTTGCTTCAACACCTTTACTTTGATTTATTGCTTTAGTTAACTCTTATGCAAGACTTATTGATGCTTGTCTTGAAGTACTATTCATGAAAAGTCTTTGCTATATGATTCAGTTGTTTACTCATGTCATTACCTTTGCTTTGATCGCTGCATTCATTACATATGTTTACAAATAGTATGATCAAGATTATGATGGCATGTCACTTCAGAAATTATCTTTGTTATCGTTTTACCTGCTCGGGACGAGCAGAACTTGGGGATGCTGATACGTCTCCAACGTATCGATAATTTCTTATGTTCCATGCTACTTTATTGATGATACCTACATGTTTTATGCACTTTATATGTCATATTTATGCATTTTCTGGAACTAACCTATTAACAAGATGCCGAAGAGCCAGTTGATGTTTTCTGCTGTTTTTGGTTTCAGAAATCCTAGTAAAGAAATATTCTCGGAATTGACGAAACTTTCGCCGGGTCCTATTTTGCACGAAGCTTCCAGAAGACCGAAGACCTAACGAAGTGGGGCCACGAGGCAGCCAGGGGGGTGGCCGGCGCGGCCTAGGGCTTGGCCGCGCGGCCCTGCCCCCGGGGCCCCTCGTGTGGCCCCCCGCGTTGACCTTCCGCCTACTTAAAGCCTCCGTCGCGAAACCCCCAGTACCGAGAGCCACGATACGGAAAACCTTACAGAGACGCCGCCGCGAATCCCATCTCGGGGATTCGAGATCGCCTCCGGCACCCTGCCGGAGAGGGGATTCATCTCCGGAGGACTCTTCATCGCCATGATCGCCTCCGGAGTGATGAGTGAGTAGTTCACCCCTGGACCATGGGTCCATAGCAGTAGCTAGATGGTCGTCTTCTCCTTGTTGTGCTTCATTGTTAGATCTTGTGAGCTGCCTAACATGATCAAGATCATCTATATGTAATTCTATATGTTGTGTTTGTCGGGATCCGATGGATAGAGAGTACTATGATTATGGTGATTATCAATCTATTGTTCATGTGTTGTTTATGATCTTGCATGCTCTCCGTTTCTAGTAGAGGCTCTGGCCAAGTTTTTACTCTTAACTCCAAGAGGGAGTATTTATGCTCGATAGTGGGTTCATGCCTTCATTGATACCTGGGACAGTGACAGAAAGTTCTAAGGTTGTGATGTGCTGTTGCCACTAGGGATAAAACATTGATGCTATGTCTAAGGATGTAGTTGTTGATTACATTACGCACCATACTTAATGCAATTGTCTGTTGCTTTGCAACTTAATACTGGAGGGGGTTCGGATGATAACCTGAAGGTGGACTTTTTAGGCATAGATGCAGTTGGATGGCGGTCTATGTTCTTTGTCGTAATGCCCAATTAAATCTCACTATATTTACCATGTCATGTATATGCATTATTATGCCTTTCTCTATTTGTCAATTGCCCGACTGTAATTTGTTCACCCAACATGCTTTATCTTATGGGAGAGACACCTCTAGTGAACTGTGGACCCCGGTCCTATTCTTTCCATAGCATACATTCTACTTGTTTTACTGTTTTCTTTGCAAACATCTTCCACTCGATACGTTTAATCCTTTGTTACAGCAAGCCGGTGAGATTGACAACCTCACTGTTTCGTTGGGGCAAAGTACTTTGGTTGTGTTGTGCAGGTTCCTAGTTGGCGCCGGAATCCCTGGTGTTGCGCCGCATCACATTTCGCGACCATCAACCTTCAACGTGCTTCTTGGCTCCTACTGGTTCGATTAAACCTTGGTTTCTTTCTGAGGGAAAACTTGCTACTGTGCGCATCATACCTTCCTCTTGGGGTTCCCAACGAACGTGTGAGTTACACGCCATCACTCATCCATATGAGCATGCTTAGTTGGTTCATGTGAGGTATATGTTATTTGAGAAAATCTAGTAGTTCATGATCTCTCATGTTTAGTTCCAATTTATTAATATGAGTAGCATGTCATGGATGTTTGCTTGCATTGTTTTATTCATAAGTAAGTATGGCATTGTGGTATCCTCCTCTGAATAATTCATTTATATCGACTTGGCACATGCTCACGCATGCATATGACTGAACAAAAAGTCAATTAAGCCTCGATGATTTATATTGCTTCAGAGTTATTGTATCACTTTTATGCCTCCGTTAATTTATTTTGTCGCAAGCATGATTATGACAGTTACTGCTCTCTTGATTTGTCGCTCCCTAGTCTTTTGCTAGCCTTCACTTGTACTGAGCGGGAACGCCGCTCGTGCTTCCAAACACCTGAAAACCAAGTTGTTCCAAAAGTGTCCACCATAAATACCTATGCATGGCATTTCAAACCATTCCAAGTAAATTCTCATGCGCTACCTTTAAAACTTTCAAAATGCTTCTCAATTTGTGTTAATGTTTCATAGCTCATGAGGAAGTATGTGGTGTTTAGCTTTCAACCTTGTCATTTACTTTTGACGGACTCTCATATGGACTAGTGGCACATCCGCTTATCCAATAATTTTGCAAAAAGAGCTGGCAATGGGATTCCCAGTCCCAAATTAATTAACTTAAATAGACACTCCTCCATGGTTTGTGATTGTTGGACGGCACCCGAAGGATTCGGTTAGCCATGGCTTGTGTAAGCAAAGGTTGGGGGGAGTGTCATCATCATAATAAAACTTAAATAAAAAGGCACTCCTTCATGGTATGTGATTGTTGGCAGGCACCCGAGGATTCGGTTAGCCATGGTTTGTGAAAGAAAGGTTGGAAGGAGTGCCACCCAAAAATAATTCATGGGAGCCGCTCTTGTGAGTCCGGTTGATGAGGTAGTTAGTGTACCCATTACCATTCGTTGACAACAACAAACACCTCTCAAAATAATTTTACTCCTGCTTTACAAATAAAAAGCTCTAGCGCATGTTAATCCCTGCTTCCCTCTGCGAAGGGTCAATCTTTTACTTTTATGTTGTGTCTCCATTCTTTCTTTGAGCACTATCTTGAGAGCACAACTGTCATTCTTAGTATAATATGCTTGTCTCAAAATATGATTGATTGTGGTATAACTTTGATGCTTTTATCTTTGACAATCACTACTTCTAGTCTTTCTATGAACTCCAGAGGTGCCTCGGCATTTATGTTTTGCCGATCAAATACGGGCAAGCGAGATACCACTTTATCATATTCTCTTATGAACATTGCAATCCTGCTTATATACATGATTCATGGTGCTTATTATTAATTGTTGGTACCTCTCCATGATTGACATAGCTGTTGGATGATCTTATTTGCATGTATCTCATTATGAACTGCTTAAGTATTAGCCATAGCATGAGAATATATACATCATATGAGCAAATGTGTTCGTGAAAGTTCTTTTATCGCTCAGTTGTTAACTGAATTGCTTGAGGACAAGCAATAAGCTAAGCTTGGGGGAGTTGATACGTCCAAAACGTATCTACTTTCCCGAACACTTTTGCTATTGTTTTGCCTCTAATTTGTGTATTTTGGATACAACTAACACGGACTAACGCTGTTTTCAGCAGAACTGCTCTGGTGTCTCGTTTTTGTGCAGAAATCCAACTTTCGGGAAAATCCTCGGAATTTATGCAGAAGGCCCTATTTTACCAGAATATTGACGGAGCCAGAAGGGCAAGAGAGGTGGAGGCCCGAGGGCCCCACACCATATGGCGGCGCGGGGGGGGCCCGCGCGGCCATGTGGTGTGGCCCCCTCGGCTGGCCTCCGACGCCCCCCTTCGGACTACTTATCGGGTTCGACCTAAAAACGCACGGGGAGAAGTCGAAGTCGCCAGAAACCCTCCAGAGAGCCGCCACATCGCGAAACTCCGTCGCGGGAGCCAGAAGTCTCCGTTCTGGCACTCCGCCGGGACGGGGAATTGGAGGAGATCTTCACCGCCATCACCGCCAACGCCTCTCCATCGACCAGCCATGTTTCCCCCATCCATGTGTGAGTAATTCCCCCGCTGTAGGCTGAAGGGGATGGTAGGGATTGGATGAGATTGGTCATGTAATAGTCATAAGATTGTTAGGGCATAGTGCCTAGT
Organism: Lolium multiflorum; assembly: GCA_030979885.1. Classification (NCBI taxonomy): domain Eukaryota; kingdom Viridiplantae; phylum Streptophyta; class Magnoliopsida; order Poales; family Poaceae; genus Lolium; species Lolium multiflorum. The sequence goes on from CM061748.1 coordinate 335,226,297, forward strand.
ATCCGTAGATGTCACTTTTATGATATTGTTGCAACTTGTTATGCTTAATGCTTGTCACTAGGGCCCGAGTGCCATGATCTCAGATCTGAACATGTTATTGATTCATGAAGATATTCGTTGTTTATGATCTTACCTGCAAGTTGTATACACATGTCGCTGTCCGGAACCAATGGCCCCGAAGTGACAGAATCGGGACAACCGGAGGGGATGGTAGTGATGTGAGGATCACATGTGTTCACGGAGTGTTAATGCTTTGCTCCGGTACTCTATTAAAAGGAGTACCTTAATTTCCAGTAGTTTCCCTAGAGGCCCGGCTGCCACCGGCTGGTAGGACAAAAGATGTTGTGCAAGTTTCTCATTGCGAGCACGTACGACTAAATATGGAACACATGCCTATTGATTGATTAGTACTTGGATACCGTTTTATTATTATCTGCAAATGCCCCTGCTTTGATTGTTACATGAGTTTCTCTCATCCATGCAACGCCCGTTAAATCCGTCCCTATGCCTACAGTATTTTAATCCTGCTGTTTACTATAATCACTACTGCTGTCTTTATTTCACCGCTGCTATTATTTCGCTATTTCCACTGCTATCAAACTGTTACTACTGATAAACTCTTGCGAGCAAGTCTGTTTCCAGGTGCAGCTGAATTGACAACTCCGCTGTTAAGGCTTACAAGTGTTCTTTGTCTCCCTTGTGTCGAATCAATAAATTGGGTTCCCTCGAAGACTGTTGATCCCCTATACTTGTGGGTCATCAGTGGGATAGAGAAGAAAAAGAAAAACTTGCTAAAGAAAATAATGTAGCTAAAGTATGGACTATTACCACCACTAGTAATGTTGATTCTTCACATGTTGCTGCACCTCCTACTATCAATGGTAAAATAATTGGTGTTGGCAATGTTTCTACTCCTAGTGCAAAGCGTAAAATTGCCTGAAACTGCTGTTTGTGATAAAACTGCTGAAATTTTTCAAAATATTGGTGACAATGATTCCATTGCTGTAGAACATAATGGTTTAGATTTTGATGATTGTCATATTACTGAAGTTATAAAGTTCTTACAAAAACTTGCTAGAAGTCCCAATGCTAGTGCTATAAATTTAGCCTTTACAAAACATATTACAAATGCTCTCATTAAAGCTAGGGAAGAGAAATTAAAACTTGAAGCTTCTATTCCTAGAAAGTTAGAAGATGGTTGGGAGCCCATCATTAAAATGAAATTCAATGACTTTGAATGTAATGCTTTATGTGATCTTGGTGCAAGTATTTCTGTTATGCCTAAAAAGATTTATGATATGCTTGACTTGCCACCATTGAAGAATTGTTATTTGGATGTTAATCTTGCTGATAATGTTAAAAAGAAACCTTTGGGGAGGATTGATAATGTGCATATTACGGTTAACAATAACCTTGTCCCCGTTGATTTTGTTGTCTTGGATATCGAATGCAATGCATCTTGTCCTATTGTGTTGGGAAGACCTTTTCTTCGAACCGTTGGTGCTGTTATTGATATGAGGGAAGGTAATATTAAATATCAATTTCCTCTCAAGAAAGGTATGGAACACTTCCCTAGAAAGAGAATGAAGTTTCCTTTTGATTCTATTATTAGAACAAGCTATGATGTTGATGCTTCATCTCTTGATGTTACTTGATTTGCACTTTCTGCGCCTAGCTGAAAGGCGTTAAAGAAAAGCACTTCTTGGGAGATAACCCAAGTTTTATTTTATTTACTGTATTGTTGAGTCTTGGAAGTTGTTTACTACTGTAGCAACCTCTCCTTATCATGTTTTTGTGCCAAGTAAAGTTTTTATGTTAAAGTTGATGATAGATTTGGATCGCTGCAGAGCTGGAGGGTTCTGGTCAGACCGAGGGACCGACCACTTCTGGACGTGGCGCTGGACGAGGTTAGGCGGCTACATGCGCGGATCCGGCCGAGGACAATGACGCAGCCGTCCGATCGCACGCTACCCTTCGCCTCGCTCGCGTGCTATAGTTTGCCTTTTCCATCTATGTGTTTTTCTTGGGTACCAGACTTGTTTTATTTGTACCGAGGTATCAGCACTTTGGAGGTACCAGTTTATGCTGTGGGTGTGTTGTATCGCTACTCTATGGTTGCCGTGATGGCTTTATATATAAAGCCGGGCCTAGCGCCTTCTGTTTAAAATTTGGATCGCTGCGCAGAAACAGCATTGCTGTCTGTCACGAATTCTCGCAGAAGTCTCTGTAAAAAAATCGAAAAAATCTGCAAATTTACGAGCGTGATCCTCAGATATGTACGCAACTTTCATTAGTTTTGAGTTTTTCCATTTGAGCAAGTTAAGTGCCCCTGCCAGATGCATCTTTACGGACTGTTCTGTTTTTGACAGATTCTGTCTTTTATTTCGCATTGCCGCTTTTGCTATGTTGAATGAGTTTCTTTGTTCCATTAACTTTCAGAAGCTTTGTGCAATGTCCAGAAGTGTTAAGAATGATTGTGTCACCTCTGAATATGTGAATTTTTGGTTATGCACTAACCCTCTAATGAGTTTGCTTGGAGTTTGTGTGAAGGAAGTTTTCAAAGGTCAAGAGAAGAGGATGATATACTATGATCAAGAAAAGTGAAAGGTCTAAGCTTGGGGATGCCCCGGTGGTTCATCCCTGCATATTTTAAGAAGACTCAAGCATCTAATCTTGGGGATGCCCAAGGCATCCCCTTCTTCATCGACAACATTATCAGGTCACTTCTAGTGAAACTATATTTTTATTCCATCACATCTTATGTTCTTTACTTGGAGCGTCGGTTTGTTTTTATTTTTGTTTTGTTTTGTTTTGAATAAAGTTGGATCCCGCCATTCTTATATTGGAGATATTACGCTCCGCTTTTTCATATGGAACACTTGTGTTCTTAATTGTGCTTTAATGTTCATGGCGAAAGCTTATTGCTTCGTTAAATTGCTATTTGGTTGGAATTGGAAAATGCTGCATATGGTTTGGTAACTTGGCAATTGTTTGAGCTCTCATAGATCATGTTTAAGCTCTTGCATCATGTAGTTTAATCTATTAATGAAGAACTACCGTAGAGCTTGTTTAATTTGGTTTGCATGATTGTTCTCTCTAAGTCTAGATATTTTCGGGTAAAGTGTTTGAACAACAAGGAAGACAGTGTAGAGCCTTATAATGCTTGCAATATGTTCTTGTGTGAGTTTTGCTGTACCTGTTCATACTTGTGTTTGCTTCAAACAACCTTGCTAGCCCAAACCTTGTACTGAGAGGAAATGCTTCTCGTGCATCCAAACACCTTGAGCCAAACCCATGCCATTTGTGTCCACCATATCTACCTACTATGTGGTATTTTTCTGCCATTCCAAAGTAAATTACTTGAGTGCTACCTTTAAAATTTCATTCCTCTACCTTTACAATATATAGCTCATGGGACAAATAGCTTAAAACTATTGTGGTGATGAATATGTAGTTATGTGTCTTAATTCTTATAAGTTGCTTGTTGAGCGGTAACCATGTTTTCTGGGGACGCCATCAACTTTATCTTTGTTGGATATCATGTGAGATGCTATGCATGTTCATCTTGTCTGAAGTAAGTGGACTTCATGATCAAATGGTTTGAGTATGCATATGTTAGAGAAGAACATTGGGCCGCTAACTAAAGCCATGTATCATGGTGGAAGTTTCAGTTTGGACATACAACCTCAATCTCTTATGAGAATATTAATGTTGTTGAATGCTTAAGCATTAAAAAGAGGAGTCCATTATCTGTTGTCTATGTTGTCCCGGTATGGATGTCTAAGTTGAGAATAATCAAAAGCGAGAAATCCAATGCGTGCTTTCTCCTTAGACCTTTGTACATGCGGCATAGAGGTACCCCTTTGTGACACTTGGTTGAAAATATGTTATGCGATGAGAATCCGTGTTTCCGAGCTAAGTAGGACAAGGTGCGAGCACTATTAGTACTCTATGCATGAGACATGCAACTTGTAGGAAGTATTATGCATAGCACATATGAATTATTACTACCGTTGACAAAATTGTTTCTATGTTTTCAAAATAAAAGCTCTAGCACAAAAATAGTAATCCATGCTTCCCTCTGCGAAGGGCCATTCTTTTACTTTATTGTTGAGTCAGTTTACCCACTTCTTTCTATCTTAGAAGCAAACACTTGTGTTAACTGTGTGCATTGATTCTTACATGTTTACTTATTGCACCTGTTATATTACTCTATGTTGACAAATATCCATGAGATATACATGTTACAAGTTGAAAGCATTCGCTGAAACTTAATCATCCTTTGTGTTGCTTCAATGCATTCTACTTAGAATTTATTGCTTATGAGTTAGCTCTTATGCAACTCTTATTGATACTTGTCTTGAAAGTACTATTCATGAAAAGTTTTGCTATATGATTCATTTGCTTAGTCATTATCTTTGTTAGCAATCTTTTGTTCAGATCACTCCATTCATCTCATATGCTTTACAATAATGTTGATCAAGATTATGTTGGTAGCATGTCACTTCAGAAATTATTTGTGTTATCGTTTACCTACTCGAGGACGAGTAGGAACTAAGCTTGGGGATGCTTGATATGTCTCAAACGTATCTATAATTTCTTATGTTCCATGCTACTTTTATTACAATACTTGAATGTTTTATACATACTTTACAACATTATTATACATTTTCCGCACTAACCTATTAACAAGATGCCGGTGCCAGTTGCTGTTTTCTGTGTTTTTGGTTTCAGAAATCCTAGTAAGGAAATATTCTCGGAATTGGACGAAATCAACGCCCAGGGTCATATTTTTACACGAAGCTTCCAGAAGACCGAAAGGGAGACGAAGTGGGGCCACGAGGTGGCCACACACCAGGGCGGCACGGCCCAGGCCCTGGCCGCGCGGCCCTAGTGTGTGGGCCCCTCGCGTCGCCCCCTGACCTACCCTTCCGCCTACATATAGCCTTCGTCGAAAACCCCTGTACCGAGAGCCACGATACGGAAAACATTACTGAGAGGCCGCCGCCGCGAATCCCATCTCGGGATTCAGGAGATCGCCTCCGGCACCCTGCCGGAGAGGGGAATCATCACCGGAGGGGCTCTACATCATCATGCCCGCCTCCGGATTGATGCGTGAGTAGTTCATCCTTGGACTATGGGTCCATAGCAGTAGCTAGATGGTTGTCTTCTCCGCTTGTGCTTTCATTGTATTAGATCTTGTGAGCTGCCTAACATGATCAAGATCATCTATTTGTAATGCTACATGTTGTGTTTGGCGAGATCCGATGAATATAGAATACTATGTTAAGTTGATTATCAATATATCATATATGTGTTGTTTATGTTCTTGCATGCTCTCCGTTGCTAGTAGAGGCTCTGGCCAAGTTGATACTTGTAACTCCAAGAGGGAGTAATTATGCTCGATAGTGGGTTCATGCCTCCATTTAATCTGGGACAGTGACAGAAAGTTCTAAGGTTGTGGATGTGCTGTTGCTACTAGGGATAAAACATTGATGCTTTGTCTAAGGATATTTGTGTTGATTACATTACGCACCATACTTAATGCAATTATCTGTTGTTTACAACTTAATACCGAAGGGGTTCGGATGATAACCTGAAGGTGGATTATTTAGGCATAGATGCATGCTGGATAGCGGTCTATGTACTTTGTCGTAATGCCCTGATTAAATCACATAGTAATCATCATTGATATGTATTGAATCTTTATTTGTCAATTGCCCGCCTGTAATTTGTTCACCCAGCATGTTAGTTATCTTATTGGAGAGACACCTCTAGTGAACTGTGGACCCCGGTCCATTCTTTTACATCTGAATACATTCTACTGTTTTTACTGTTCTTTGCAAACAAACACCATCTTCCACTCGATACGCTTAATCCTTTGTTTTCAGCAAGCCGGTGAGATTGACAACCTCACTGTTACGCAAAGTACTTTGATTGTGTTGTGCAGGTTCCACGTTGGTGCCGGTTTCACTGGTGTTGCGCCGCACTACATTCCTCCACCAACAACCTTCACGTGCTTCTTGGCTCCTACTGGTTCGATAACCTTGGTTTCTTTCTGAGGGAAAACTTGTTGCTGTGCGCATCACACCTTCCTCTTGGGGTTCCCAACGGACGTGTACATCTACGCGCATCAACGGACCCAAAGAAAACGGCATCCATTGCAGCAAACATGGATATCGCATAGGAAAGCGCGCTCGTCGAGTTCCTCCGTGAGCACTGGAAAATCTTCGCATGGTGTCCAGCTGACATGCCAGGAGTACCCAGGGAACTTGCCGAGCACCACCTCAACTTGGATCCTCTCGCGAGACCAATCAAACAACCTTTGCGGCGTTTTTCCAAACCGCAAAGCTATGTTATCAGAAATAGATCGACTCAAAGATGCTGGTTTTATCAAAGAGATATCTACAGAAGCCACGTGGGTAGCTAACCCAGTGATGGTGCCGAAGAAAAACACGAAAGTCCTTCGCATGTGTGTCGACTTTACGTGTCTCAATAAACACTGTCCTAAGGATCACTTTCCCCTCCCAAGGATCGATCAAATCATCGATTCCACGGCAGGATGTGAACGTCTTTCCTTCTTGACGCATATACTGGTTATAACCAGATCAGATTAAAAGAAGATGATGAAGCCAAGACAGCGTTCATAACACCTTACGGCGTGTTTTGCTACAAAACAATGCCCTTTGGTTTGAAAAACGCGGGAGCAACATATCAGCGGATGATGCAGAAGTGCCTTGCAACACAGATTGGAAAAAATGTACAAGTCTACATTGACGATGTCGTGATAACATCAAAGAAGGGGTCAACACTGATCGAAGATTTGAAGGAAACCTTCGACAACCTCGACAAGTTTTGCCTTAAGCTAAACCCGACAAAGTGTTTTTGGCCTCGGGAGAACTTCTCGGGTTCTTAGTATCAGCAAGAGGGATTGAAGCTAATCCCGAAAAAATACAGGCTATCGTAACTATGAGGAAGCCAACAAAGTTGAAAGAAATACAACAACTGACGCGAGTCACAGCTTTAAGCAAATTTGTCGCCAGCTAGAGAAAAAAGGCCGTTGTCTATGGACTGATCAAACAAGGGGAGAAGTTTCAATGGAACGAGAAAGCAGACAGAGCTTTCGAGAATCTCAAGCCACTACAAGAAAAGTTCTGATAGACAACGTCTCAAAATCGTCCGCTAAGGGGTATTTTTCGTCGCCTATGGGCCTAACCCGACAATATGGGTTCTGTTGTGGAAACTGCGTCGGCAAAGTCCTACGACGATTTTTTCGGTCCGTCGCGCTTGGGCGCCCTTCCCCCACGGAAAATCGGACGCGTTCAAGTGTTTGGAGCCCGCGATGCTGACATCATGCAAATCGACACGTGGCAGACGCCGTTAATCGCGTTAACGGCGCTGAAACCCCGGTAGATGGTAGGCCCACACGAGGCCCGCCACGTTAAGCGGGCGCCCATTAAGTTTTGGGCCGGGCCAGCTGACTTAGTTTGACCGGTCAACTATATAGCTGGGCTGGTCCATTAGTTACGTGGGCCGGCCTAACCTCTAAGATTGACTGGTCAAAACATTATTGGGCCGGCCCACTAAGCATGTGGGCCGGGCCGAATGCACTCGTTTGACCGATCAACAGGCAAAAGGGCGGCCCAAGACATGTGGGACCCACTTTCCTGGTATCGGGCCGCCCATTTACAAAGTGGGGTCCACATTAAAGCAACTAGGGGCCAAGAAGTTATTGGCCGGCCCAATTAGCATGTGGGTCCCACCCGCTATCGGGCCGGCCCTTTAGTACGTGGGGTCCACATTTGATCAAATGGGTGGCCCAACAAGCCAGCCGGGCCAAAAGCACCGTGGGTCCCACTTTCTGTTAAAGGGCCAGCCCATTTAGTATGTGGGGTCCACCATATAGAGTGGGCCGGCCCAACAAGATAGTGGGGGCCAAAACACAGGTGGGTCCCACTTTCGTTAAAGGGCCGGCCCATTTAGTATGTGGGGTCCACCATATAGCAAGTGGGCCGGCCCAACACGCTAGTGGGGGCCAAAACACAGTGGGTCCCACTTTCCCGTTAAAGGGCCGGCCCATTTAGTATGGGGTCCATATAGCAAGTGGGCCAACACGCTAGTGGGCCGGGCCAAAACATGTGGGTCCCACTTTCGTTAAAGGGCCGATTTAGTATGTGGGGTCCACCATATAGCAAGTGGGCCGGCCCAACACGCTAGTGGGCCGGCCAAAACACAGGTGGGTCCCACTCTTAAAGGGCCGGCCCATTTAGTATGTGGGGGCCACCACAAAAGCAATTGGCTGGCCTAACTAGTTAGTGGGCCGGCCCAAAGAGGGTGGGGTCCACCTTAAAGCAAGTGGGCCGGCCCAATAAAAGTGTGGGGTCCACAGAATCAAGTGGGCTGGCCCAATAAGTGGGCCAGCCCGTTTAGTTGCTGTTTATATGCCGGCAATAGGCGCTTTAGGATTTTGCGGGCAGGCACATATGTGATTTCGCTTAATTGGGCCGTTTAAGGGATGGGAATTCGTGATTTAGATACGGAGAATATTTACGCACATTGATTTCTGTCGGATAGCCTCACTTACCACAAGCACCAAAGAAAAAATGCGCGAAAGAACTATAAAAACTAACTAAATATTACATCAGCTGCAAGGCATTGAAAAAATATTACAGAACCCAGAGAAATTGAATGGTAATTAAACCTAGCAATACAATGAAGGGATCCGGCAATCTTTTAAGTTGTCCATGCAGCACCTATATCCGAAACAAAGACATTACAAGTTAAGACAGCAACAATGGAAAGGCAAAGACACTACAATATTGTTTGCCAAAGAATTTGGAACTCATCATTTCGTCGTTATAACAAGATCATTGTAATGCGCACAATAAGCAAACAAAGAGTGCATGCCGCATACCAACAACCAATATAACAGAGCATGTTAGAATGAAACAGCAGACTTACTACTGTCGAGTCCCATGCAAACCAACATGTTCAGGGAGTACAAAATTGGCATGAACAACATAGTAGCAGGCTATAAATTTTGTAACAACGACTGAGCAAGATGAAGTTATGATGGCTACATCTACAGAGCAGGGAATGTAAACCAAAAATAGAAGTTACGATGGCAAAAGCTAAAGAGGAGGGAATGTGAACCAACATGTGCCAAGTGCAATTACTTCATTTTGGCCGTGAACTAAATAATACTCCTGAACTTATAGTGAAGGGGATGCAAATCAAGATGTTTCGGGATATAAACTTGTAATGAGCAACACATAGAGGATAGTTAATGCTGGAGCTTAGGATGGACCAGATACAGAATATAGTGGGATCACCTGTGAACTTGTATAAGAGGGAATGCAAACCAATATGTTCAGCTTTCCATATGTGAGCGTCATGCCAAGTCAGAGAAACAAGTCAATAATGCAGCTTTTGAAGAACAAGATGGCACGCAAAATTATTATCTAGTAGTATGACAAGTTTATTTGTACTACAGGCTAGATAGCAGAGTGATAGCATGCCAAACTAAGTCCTTACTTTGTTAGCTTACAATGAACTAGATACAAAACAATGGCATCACCTGTAGTACAGGGAATGCAAGCCAACATGTTCATGGAGTAAAAAATTGGCACAAACAACATAGTAGCAGGCCATAATTTTTGTAACAACGACTGAGCAAGATAAAGTTATGATGGCTAGATCTACAGAGCAGGGAATGTAAACCAAATATAGAAGTTACGATGCCAAAAGCTATAGAGCAGGGAATGCGAACCAACATGTGCAATTACTTAAAATTGGCCATGAACTAAATAATAGCAGGATGTTACTATAATACCTATAATTTTTGTAACAACGACTGAGCAAGATAGAAGTTATGATGGATACATCTACAGAGCAGGGAATGCAAACCAAAATGTTCAATCGCTTAAAGTTAGCAATGAAGTAGAAAATAGCAACGTGTTACGGTCATAGCTAGGAATGAACTAAAAGAGCTTCAGACAAACAAGCATCTGAACCCAGAACATGGCGCTAAAACAAGGGACTTACATTAGGAGAAGCACTCTGTGGGAGTCACAGCAGATCTTCCTGGGGTTGATAGATCCGGTGATGAAGTACGCTACATGTGCTACTTGGGGTTGGAGAGACGGCCATTACACTTCATGGTTACTCATCTCATCTGCAAAAACGTAACGGCGCGTCGTTAGCACAAACAGGTTCCCCCAAGATTAAACAAGAACTTGCAGGCAAGCAATAGAAAAGCGACAGTAGAAGAGTTTAGATCATGCACGGCGCCGGTGAAGCAGATCCGGTTCATGCACAGCGGTGTCGGTGAGCAAGATACGATGCGGTGGACGACGGATCCGGCGGCGGCTCCGGTGGGGTGGACGATACCGCAGCTGAAGCGGTAGACTGCTGGATGAGCATATGGTTTCGAGGTTCGGCGGGGATGATCCGGTCCGGTTGATGACGGCGTCGATGAAGCGGCTCCGGCAGGCAGCCGGATGACGAGGATCGCGAGGGCTCGGGTAGGCCAGGGAAGTCCGGCGGGGATGTTCCGGTGCGGTGGTCGTGGAGGTGGGAGAGAGGGACTTGGGAAGTTCCGGTGGGTGGTCTGAAGGAAATGTATTTTTTTTGGGAGGGTTTCCGGGCTAGGGAGGTGGTGATCCAAAAAATGACGGGCAGACCCCCCCACCAACCGACTTTGCTGCCATCTCCACAGGGGTAGAATGGGAATTTGGAAGCGTGTGAAATTTTTGTATTTTGTGGGCGGCAAGTTTTGCCGCTATGAGATTTTGAATTTGGCCACCGTCCAAGTATAATGATAAAAAATTGTGACACCGTACTAGTACCTCTGTTCAAGGCCGAGTGCAAAATCAAATCATCATCACGTTGAATATAGGTCACTACCATGATCATGATCTATCTTCTGGACAGAGATCCAGTGCCCCCACGTTCACAGGGCACAACGTGACCTGAGGCTTCCCATCCACCATTCGTTTCAATCCAACGGCAAGGAAAGCAACAGCGTGACCCGATTAATTTCTGCTGAGCTGAAGAGCTGCTGTGTTCTCTCGAACCTGAAGAAATAGAGAAGGGAACAGAAGATGATTTCGGTTCCGAGCGCATCTGTCCGGGCCAAAAATGTATCTGGTACAAACTCCAGCGGGACGACGCATAGTGACTGGGCCGTTCGCAGCGACGCAAACATGCCCAAATATGTGTCTCGGATCCGTCGCGCGGACGCTGCGTGGACGCGTAAAGTGTCCGCTCGCGTCTGGCGAACGTTTCGTCGGGCCCGCTTGGCAGTGACCCAGCGTCGATGCGTCTTCTCAGCGGCGCCGCTTCGGCAGTCTGCGGTCGCGTAAAATGGCGATGCCTCGGGTGGCACGCGTCGTCACCTACCTCTGCGAATGGCGATGCCACGCGTGCAGCGGCCGTCGCGTGCCTCCGACCTATATAAACAGGAGCGTACGCATATCATCTCCTCCCACACTAAACCCTAGCCGCTGCCGCTCAACCTCCTACTGGGTTTTGTATAGAACTAGAACGCATAATTTAATCTCAAGTTTGATGTGCCCTGTGAACGTGGGGGCACTGGATCTATGTCCCTATCTTCTTAATCCCAATCAAAAATGCGTTTGAAATATTTCAGGATTGGTGGGAGATTTTGCCGCCCGACTGAGATTAAATTAAACCACCACGTTCGACTTCTTAGTTGTAGATCCTTAGTTTTTCCTCAGTTTTCCCCAACCCCTTGTCTATAACCCGCAGAAAGAGCTCGGACGGAAGGAATCCCGTTTAGTTGACGTTGGTTGGTGCTGGCAAGTGGGGCCGCTGTTGGTGCCCCGCAGTGGACACGTCTCCACTTATCCAGATCATCGTGGGACCCACAACTTGTCCACGTTAGCGCGCCGGACCCACAGCTTACCCAGGTGACCGTTGCAAAATGGGAGCCCGAGCTAGCCCCGCGCCCGTGCCCGTGCCATTGCTTCCCCTTTCTTTCTCCGCGCCCCATTGTTCTTCTTCTCCGCCAGCGGCAGCCCTTCTCCGGCACGCGGGTGATGTCTAGTTTCTCTTCGACCTCCCGTTCTTCATGGCCGCAGTATGGACCCGTGCCTTTGACAAGATGCCCTGACTGCCCACGCCAGGAGCCTCTGAAGCGGTCGATCTGTAAGACGGACGAGAACGGCAACCGTGGACGTGAGTTCGTTGCATGCGAGAGCTTGCCATATAGAGAGGGGGATAAGGTTAGATCTCGCTCCAATTTCTCTGTTTTCTCTCGATTTTCTTGTTATTCCCTCGAATTTGGGATTTAGGGTTCACGTTGTTGTTTTCAGATCTTGAAGAAATGCAGGCATTTCGAGTGGATCGATGTGTACGTTCAGAGGCTTCAGTTGCAGGAATCAATTGGCGCTATTGGGGGGCGCAATTTGGGAGGGGGGGACTTGCTGTAGAGAATGCGGCGGAGAGAGGAGCCGTTCCGATTAGGGACCTTCCGATTATGCCTAATGCTCCCAATGCAGAACTGGTGGAAGTGAAGGGAGAACTGAAGAAAATGAACAAGCAGTTAAGGCAGCTGATCGAGTTGAAGAAGCAAGCTAATCTGATGGCTGGTTGTTTTTTTTGTTGTATAATTACGATCGGATTCTTATCATTGCTCACCAGGCGCTAGAAGTTGTTACAAGGGATACCTTGTTACAAATCCATTATTCAGTTACATGTACTTGTAGTTGTTTTCAAAGTTAGTGTGTGCATTCACCGAAATTACCAACTATATTCCCTAAAAGAAAAGGAAAGCTAAAGATAGTTGATAATTGTTAGAGGGGTGACAAATAATGCAATCCCCGAAATCCGCAAATATGTATGCCTCATGTTTATACCAAAATTATACCACTTTTAGGCCTTTCCAAAATACCAATACCATATCCCAAACTATATTCCCTAAAAGAAAAGGACAGCTAAAGATAGTTGATAATTGTTAGAGGGGTGACAAATAATGCAATCCCCGAAATCCGCAAATATGTATGCCTCATGTTTATACCAAAATTATACCACTTTTAGGCCTTTCCAAAATACCAATACCATATCCCAAACTATATTCCCTAAAAGAAAAGGACAGCTAAAGATAGTTGATAATTGTTAGAGGGGTGACAAATAATGCAATCGCCGAAATCAGCAAAAATGTATGCCTCATGTTTATAACAAAATTATACCACTTTTAGGCCGTTTCAAAATACCAATACTATATCCCAAACTATATTCCCTAAAAGAAAAGGAAAGCTAAAGATAGTTGATAATTGTTAGAGGGGTGACAAATAATGCAATCCCCGAAATCCGCAAATATGTATGCCTCATGTTTATACCAAAATTATACCACTTTTAGGCCTTTCCAAAATACCAATACCATATCCCAAACTATATTCCCTAAAAGAAAAGGACAGCTAAAGATAGTTGATAATTGTTAGAGGGGTGACAAATAATGCAATCGCCGAAATCAGCAAAAATGTATGCCTCATGTTTATAACAAAATTATACCACTTTTAGGCCGTTTCAAAATACCAATACTATATCCCAAACTATATTCCCTAAAAGAAAAGGACAGCTAAAGATAGTTGATAATTGTTAGAGGGGTGACAAATAATGCAATCGCCGAAATCCGCAAATATGTATGCCTCATGTTTATTCTCCACCGACAGAGAGAGAGAGAGATGGGTGGCCACGAAGAGAGAGAGAGAGAGAGAGAGAGAGAGAGAGGTTGCCACGAAGAGACGGATAGGGGTATACTGCCCGTTAGATCAGTGGATCAACGGTTCGTGGAGTCGATCCGTGTGACAACGGCTCAACCAATCAGGATAAGTTTGGGCTTCTCAGAGCATTTGTGACAGTACTTGAGGGCAAAACTGAGTAGTACTAAGAATCCAAGGGCACATAAATAGTAAATAGACTAAGGGATTCAAACAAAAGAATTACAAAATGAAAAATGTGTGTTTTGTACAATATAATTCATATTGGGCTACATCAAATTATTTGCAATTCAAATATACATGAGTGTGACAATTATGGCATCATTTAGACAAACTATGTTTTGGGAAAGATGTTTTGCAAAGGGGTTTGGGTGGAAAACCATGCATCTTCATAGCTACACTAGTGATTCTGAGAAGTGGCAATTTGTGGTAAAACTTGATTTATATATGTTTGTTAAGGTTTTCTAGGTGGCAGGTTGCGTAGGAAGACTCCATGAGTAGTTGCCACTATGTTTTTATTTTTTTGGATTTTTTTGCGCATGAAATGACTCAATTAGCTATGTTAATCTCATTTGTTGACTCTCTGTTGACCAGCTACTTGAGGGTAAAACTGAGTATATTGCACTTGCCGGTCTAAGTCCTCGAGGGGAAAACTGAGTACAGATAAAATTTCTGTATAAGGCCTGAGGTTATAACTGAGTACACCAAACGTCCCAGGGTTAGACTCGTGTAGCGGTGCACGCTGCAGCCGTGCATAGCGGACGCGTGTTGCGGTACACGCCACCTTCGTCTTTATAGAGCCCCTCTTTCTCTCCCTCGACGCACGTTCTCACTGGCTCACTGCAACCGCCTCTCCTGTCCCATCATCTTCTCCACAACCGAAGAAAAAACCCCGAAGAAAACCGCCGGCGATGGAGAAGAATGAGATGCCCATTGTCGGCGCATCGGCCGCCGCCCCCGTCCAGGCCCCTGTCGCTGCTTCCAACGTAGCAGCCGGCGCATCGGCCGCCGCCCCCGTCCAGGCCCCTGTCGCTGCTTCCAACGTAGCAGCCGGCGCATCGGCCGCCGCCCCCGTCCAGGCCCCTGTCGCTGCTTCCAACGTAGCAGCCGGCGCATCGGCCGCCGCCCCCGTCCAGTCCCCCGTCGATTGGGACCCGTACGAACCAGTGCAGTACGACGCGCCGGAGAACCCCTACGACACCACCATCGTCGACTACGAGCCGGAGGTAACCCTTTGTTCCCTTGTTCTTATCTCATTTCAATCATTTTGTGTTAGATCTAGCGTTATTACGGTTCGTCTGTTCCTAGTTCAATCCTTTTGTGTTAGATCTTGCGTTATTACTGTTCGTCTCTTCCTAGTTCAATCCTTTTTTGTTAGATCTTGCGTTATTACTGTTCGTCTGTTCCTAGTTCAATCCTTTTGTGTTAGATCTTGCGTTATTACTGTTCGTCTGTTCCTAGTTCAATCCTTTTGTGTTAGATCTTGCGTTATTACTGTTCGTCTGTTCCTAGTTCGATCCTTTTGTGTTAGATCTTGCGTTATTAGTGTTTGTGATTTGCTTTTGTTTCAGATTTGTGCCGATGATGATGAATATTTGGGCATCCCTAAATTGATTCAGGGTTTGGTCAGTAAACAATTGGTGTGTACAAATTTGTTGTGCATGATCTTTGGTTTACTGACTCAAATCCTGGATATAAGTGTGTCCAATGTAACTGAGGCTACCTCTTTTTTTCGAGCCCATATTATCATGCATGATTTTTTGTTCACTCTCTGTTCAATCATCGTTGCAATTGACTCCGTGTTTTTTGCACGATCTTTGGTGCTACGTGACAGGTGGAGAGCAGCGACGTCGACAGCGACGACGAGTCCTTCCACACCAAGACTCGTCACGTCCTCAGGAGGCTGCAGTCCGGCCAATACGATGGCCCCTTTGCTCGAGGCATTTACAAGTGCCCCTTCTGCAACAGGAGGCTCTTCGACACCAACTTCAACACCCTGCTGAACCATGTTGAATCCATTGGCAGATATGGCGCTAGAGTTGGAAGGACCGTGAACGTGCATGCGTACATGGCCAAACACAAAGCACTTGGGATTCACCTGCGCAACCTCCAAGCGAGTCACACGCGCTACCTGGAGGCGTTGAACGTGCCTACTGCACTCTCTGTATGTGACTGCTCTATCTGTAGAGCAGCTTAAATTCATGTAAAATGTAGCTTATGTTGGATCTATCGGTACTACATTTGGATCTGTCCTGAATATATCTATGCTATGTTGGTTGCTGTATGCAGCTTATCCTATATTTTCTCTCTGGATTTGTGCCCTAGATTTCCTACCTGATTGGGTAAAAACGAAGGCATAAAGAAATGAATGGCGTTAAAAAACAGAAGGAGAAGCTTCTCTAGATTTGCTACCAATTTGGGCTATCAAATATGAATGAGATCGAGCGATAGAGAGGAAAAAGGTACATTGAAAACTGCTAATCTGGGCGAAAGAGACAGAAACCACTCGTGCCCCCGTCCCGGACCCACACGGCTCCACACGCTACGGCCCTACACGCTACGGCCCCACAAACACGGCCTCGTCCTGTCCCACGCGGTCCCTTCCTACCAGCCCCACACGACGCGGTCCCACACGACGCGACCCCACAAACGACACGACCCCACTCGTCAGCACGGAACGGTCAACTTAACGGATTCCTTCCGTCCGAGCTTCTTCTGCGGTTCAAAAATGCGTTTGAAATATTTCAGGATTGGTGGGAGATTTTGCCGCCCGACTGAGATTAAATTAAACCACGCGTTCGACAATTCAAACTTGAGACCAAGGCTATGATACCATTTAAGTTCGAACTGATTGAAAAAGGCTATGCAATTAATTTATATAACATCCACAGGAACAACTACCAAGTTGATCCCAACCGCAGATAAATGCATCCACCAACAAAAGTAGGAACGGTGCCTTATTCTAAGGAAACATTTCACAAGACCAATGTACTCACTATGTAGTGTTCATCTCCAATTATCTATGGCATTTTCTAAGTCTTTGGGAGATTATAACGAACTTGATTGGCCTCGTGCAATAGGGCATCACATGCTTCTAATCTCGATCTCAACATGTTAACTTTTGTTCTTAGCATAGCTGTTGCAACTCGTTCTACTTGGAGTTGTTCCTCCAAAACTTGAGCAGAGAAAGACTTGGACTTGGGCTTCAAAACCCAGCATTTCGCAGGAAAGAGATATCTTTATCTTTCCCATGTTTTGCCATCTCGAATTTCATATTAGCATGACAAGTTTTGAGTTGTGTAAAAAGAAAAGTTATTACAGAGAAAAATGCAGATGGTAGATTTAATGTGTACGAACTACTTTTAATCATACAAGTTGGCATGCCTGACTATAATAAGGACCGTCTATCTTGCTAGCAGGCATAATTATTAAGGTATTATTAATGGGCTACCATGTTCATAGTCTTCGAAGAAACAACCTTTATTGCATTACGAGCAGAAAACAGTTCACACGTGCGCTCAGATTCAAATTTTCAGCATGCAGCCGATTTATGGTTTAATTGAAGTACACATCATTATATTATTTCACACAAAATACAGCAGCCACATGGAACATATCTAATTTTAGTACAACAACAAAATTTGCAATTATTACAGACCAGCTCGTTAGTTTTTCCTCAGTTTTCCCCTCCCTCTAGTTTGAAACCCATCGAAGACGCGGGTTGCCGTCAGGTCAGAGGCCTTACCGTTACCGTGAGGTCAGTTCCTCGCTGACCGTCTCGTGCTGACGGGTGGATCCATCTACCGCTGACGCGTGGGCCGTTTTATTTACTGATTGTATACGCGGTGCTGCCAATGACAAATGGGGCCGCTCTATGGGGCTGCCGCAGCCAATGACCAGTGGGTCGTCTATTTATTTATAGAAAATTATATATTGCCGCTCTGTGGGGCCTCCGCAGTCAATGACCGCTGTGGTCGTCTATTTTATTTAGAGAATATAATATAGAGCCGCTCTGTAGGGGCCGCCTCAGCCCATGGCAGGTGACTATTTTCGCAGCTTAATCTAAAGTGACTTTTATGCTAAACATTGTGCATCCCGGCGTTGACCTAGCAGTGGCGGCGAGGATGTGGTGCTCGAATAATAGTGGAAATGCGATATTATTTTTTACATGCATAATATATAGAAAATAGCTAGATCTCTAAATCGATGCATATGAAGCTACATATATATTCTTGGTCATGATCCCCTTAATTATCTAAAGGGGATGGATGCATGGCTTCACGTCGTCGTCGCTTTCATCATCAGTATCTTCGTCGTCTGAGTAGTAGTACCTCCTGCACATTGTTCCGTCAAACACCTTCACTGTGAGCACATCATCGCCTTCATATTTGAAGTGTACGAACCAGCCGAAATCCACACCGTGCGCGATGGCGAATTTCTCCCAGCCCTTGTCGAGGTACATCCGGCCTTGTCCGTCAAATAGGACCTCCACGGTCCAGAGACGAGGACCGCAGTCAGCTGCTCGCAGATACACCTTAGCTGGCTCCTTGCCGTCAAGATAGTCCGCAAATTTTTTTGGGAGTTCCTGCAAAGAGATCGAGCGCCGATCGTTTGAAATTAGGGAACCCTTGAAATTAAAGGTTTTTTAGAACATGCCCATAATTAATCACATGCATCATATATGTGGGAACGCGTACGTACCTTCTTGACCAAAGGGTCTTCATAGACGACGATGAAGAACTCCTCTATGATCAATGGCAGTGTTGACGGTGGTGGTGGCAATGATGATGATCCACTTCCCATTCCCCTTCCCCTTCCCCTTCCCCTTCCGGTCCGCGTCCGAGACGTGGAAGCCATGGCAATGGATAAAGTGTATGTGAACGAAGAAGAGAGAGGCAGAACCTATTGACACAAGGGATGGCCGTGTGGGTGTTTATAAGGGAGAGATGACCGTTGTAGGGGTTTACACAATAAAATAAGGAGGAGATGACCGTTGTGGGGGTTTATACACAATAAATTAAGGAGGAGACGACCGTTGTGGGGGTATATATCTCAACAAAAAAAGTAATGCGGACTATGTTGACTAGTTTATCATTTTACCGTGAAAAGTAATGCCTAAAAGAAAAGTAATGGCTACAAGAAATCGGTGATGGTTTATCGTTTTTTGCGTGAAAAGTAATGGGTACAAGAAATGGGTGATGGTGTATCATTTTTTGCGTGAAAAGTAATGGCTACAACAAAATCGGTGATGGTTTATCGTTTTTTGCGTGGAAGGTAATGGGTACAAGAAATGGGTGATGGTGTATCATTTTTTGCGTGATAAGTAATGGGTCCAAGAAATGGGTGATGGTGTATCATATTTTTGCGTGATAAGTAATGGCTACAACAAAATCGGTGATGGTTTATCGTTTTTTGCGTTGAAAGTAATGGCTACAAGAAATGGGTGATGGTGTATCATTTTTTGCGTGAAAAGTAATGGCTACAACAAAATCGGTGATGGTTATCATTTTTTGCGTGAAAAGTAATGGCTACAAGAAATGGGTGATGGTGTATCATTTTTTGCGTGAAAAGTAATGGCTACAACAAATCGGTGATGGTTTATCATTTTTTGCGTGAAAAGTAATGCCTAAAAAGAGTTTATAATTTAGCTCGTGAAAAATAATGCAGAAAACCAAACTTTAGCGTACTAGGTAACCGCCCTTTCGCATACATAGAGTGTGGAAGCTAACCGACGACAGAGAGAGAGAGGGTGGTGGCCCCGACCAGAGAGAGAGATAGGGGTTATCCTGCCCGTTAGATCATACGATCAACGGTCGGCGGGCAAGATCCGCGTGACATGGGCTAGACCAATCAGGGCAATGTTGGGCGTCTGTGAGAGTTTGTGAAGGGAGAGGGCAAAACTGAGTAGTATCAAGAAACCAAGGGCAAGTGAGTAGTAAACAGACTAAGGGATTCAAATATGAGATTTAAAAAATGGAAAATGCGTGTTTTGTACAATGAAACCCATCTTGGCCTACCTCAAACTATTTGCAATACCAATATACATCAGTGTGAGAATTGTGGCCTCATTTAGACAAAGTATGTTTTGGGGAAAGCTGTTTTGGGTAGGGCTTATTATGGAAAACCATGCACCTTCATAGCTACTAGGTGATTTGAGAAGTGGCAATTTGTGGTGAAACTTGATTTATCTATGATTTATCTATGATTTGAGAAGTGGCAATTTGTGGTAAAGACTCCATGAGTAAGTGCCACTCTTTTTCGGATTTTTTTGCACATTAAATAACTCATTTAACTAGTTAATCCCATTTGTTGACTCTCTGTTGACCAGCCACTTGAGGGTAAAACTGAGTATATTGCACTAGCCAGTATTAGCACTCGAGGAGAAAACTGAGCACACAAAAAATGCTAGTATATGACTCGAGGGTATACCTGAGTATATCTAAATTTCCAGGGTTAGACTCGAGGACGCGTGTTGCGGTGCAGAAGTGGAAGACGTGCCATTGTTGACGCGTGTCGCGGTGCAGACGTGCAAATAGTGGACGCGTAGGACGCGGGTCGCATTTAGGACGCGTAAGCCCCTCCCTCCCTCCCTCTGCACACAGTCGTCTCATTCTCGCTCACGCACGAAACCACCCCTCTCACGTCCCATCAACTTCTCCAAATCGAAAAAACCCCAACCGCCGTACGCACGCTACCCTGCCGGCGATGGAGAAGAAGAATGCGCCGGCGGCCGTCGCCTCCGAGCCCGTCGCCTCCGAGCCCGTCGCCTCCGCGCCCGTCGCCGCCGAGCCAGTCGCCGCCGAGCCCGTCGCCGCCGAGCCAGTCGCCGCCGAGCCCGTCGCCGCCGAGCCAGTCGCCGCCGAGCGCGTCGCCTCCGAGGGCGGCGCATCCAAGCGCGGCTCCTCCGTGAACTGGGCCTCTCTCTCGGCTGATGGACCACTTCACAAGATCGGCGAATGCTTGCTGGCGAACGAGGAGTACGCCGACACCTACTCTGCCATGAGGCAAGTCTGTAGAAATTGGCGCTCAGGTTTGCCTGAGCCCGACGTGCACCTGGACGAATGGATCATGCTACACCACGCCCTTCCACACGTCGCTGAGTTCACCTTCCTCCAACTCGGCACATCACGCTACGTCACCATAGATCTATCGGAAGTTCATACAAGGTTCAACTTCCTCCATATCTACCTCTTTATTTTCAATCTTAAACATCTTAGTGCTGAATGTTATCGTGCTTGCCCAGATACTACTTCGTCGGATTTTGCCGTGGCGTCATCGTGCTTGCCCAGAAGAACCCGCCGCACAAGATACGGCTTCTGAACCCACTCACAAAGAAATCGAACACTATGTTTGAGGCGCAGATGCCATCTGTTTTCCTGAAATCAGTCGCTGTGATCAAATCCCCGACTATGGTCTTCGTTACCGCACATTACCCGTCGGAAATTGGTTGGGTCGATGAGAGCACTCCAACTAAGGATATAGATAAAGATTGGGAAAACAGATTTTCGATCAAGAACCATTGTCTGCGTTGCATTACACCGTTCAATGGTGAACTGTATGCACTAGCTGTGGACAATTTAGAGCATGGAAGAATAGTGTGCACCAATGTACAGTTGCAGCAGCGCGCGAGCACTGTCAAGATGGAGACACTAATTTCATTTCCAGAACTTGGACATCAGAAGTTCTACCTCGTGAAGTCGGATGGTGATCTGCTGCTTGTGTTGTTGGTCAGCGTGGCTTTGGCGGGCAGACCATTGGTGTACCGTGTGGACACTCAGAGCCGCTCTCTCCATCCGGTCAGTAACATTGGCAGTAATGCCTTCTTCGTGAATTATACCCGGTGTATCTCCGTCGACACCAGAGTGTACCCGACACTTCGACCTGGCTGCATCTACTACACGGATTTGGGTTATATCAGAGAGTACTCTCATGATACAAAGGCCTGGGAGGAGTGGCCAGAACGTGTGGATAGAATAGGAAACTCCGGTCTGAGAAATGAACACAGGCCATACCGTTTGGAGGATGTATTGGCCTCACACTGCAGACGGAAGGAGTTCAATGAATATTTCCTTGGGGTAATGCACGGCTGGACCGACGCCGAAATATATGAGGAGGAATGAAGAACAAATTCATTCATCCTAATCTTCTTGTTGTCCATACATTGCGTGCGTCTTGTATATTACAACGTTATTGGCTGCTTTTGGCTGCTGTATGCAGTTTCCCTATGTATTATACTTAGCTTTCTGATTATGCAGTTGTCAATTTATCATATACTAGCTTCTAGATTTGCTACTAGATTTGCTGCCATATTGGGCAAAAAACGAGAGCCAAAAGGCATAAATAACCCTAGAGATTTGCTACTAGATTTGCTGCCATATTGAAGAAAGACAGAAATAGAAGCTTCTCTAGATTTGATACTAATTTGGTGAAAAAGACAGAGAGAGAAAGAGGGGAAAAGGTGCTCTTAAAAATGCCAATTTGGGCCGAGAGAGACAAAACCCAGCTCCTGCTCACGTGCAACCAAACGCTTCTCTTCCTGTCCCACGCGGTCCCTTTCTACCAGCCCCACGCGACGCGGCCCCACACGTCGCGGCCCCACAGACGACGCGGCGCAACACGTCAGCACAGAACGTCCAAATAAACGGATTCCTTCCGTCTGAGCTCGTTCTGCGGGTTTCAAACATAGGCTTGGGGAAAACTGAGGAAAAACTAAGGGGCTGGGGAAATTATTTCACACAAAATACAGCAGCCACATGGAACATATCTAATTTTAGTACAACAACAAAATTTGCAATTATTACAGACCAGGAAATTTTGAACGAAATTTTGAGCAGTAATTAATTACAGCATTGGCATCAGCAGTCCACTTGACTGAACAACAGAATCAAAGTTTATTTAGACACCTTCAATTCCCAGACACATCACAACTGGCTTACCATGACAAGTGCATAGGAGATTCTTTAGAACATTTTCTGTCAAAGTTTGCCTATTTTTCAATTCATGTATCTCTTGGCGTGTGTTGGCAATTATTTCATCAGCATCTTTGTTTTCCCGCCCAAATATATCAACTGCCTCTTGGAGTGCATCCCCCAAATCTCTTTGTGCCGGATTAAGTTGAGCAATAGATACCATGGGCCTATGCGAGCAATATGCACTCTCACTGCTGCTTTGTGAAACATCAATACTTGAGGCATTGGCCCTTGCTTCTGGCTTTGTAGCTTTATTTGAAGCCTGAAATTTAGATAAAACAAGTTACAACATCATATGATGCAATAAAAGACCTCCAATTTCAAGAGCATCATTGAGCTGATATAACATAGCAAGCAATCCAAAATAGAGCCTCGTACATCTATTTCTTCTGGAACGGTTGGTGTACTGGACTCAGTGGACCAATGAGAGCACGTGCCACTGTCACTGTTGCTCTGTGAAATGACCGCAACACTTGATAAATGGGTTGTCCCTACTGACATTACAGCTTTGTTTGCAGGCTGAAACTAAGACAAAACAAGTTAAAATGCAATACAATACACGGCAAACAAACAACACTGTTGACATAATTTTGAAAGAACCATGGGCAGATATAACAAAGAAACCAGTTAAGCCACATGCCTCTTAGAACAAACCAAACTAGATCATGGCGATGATGTATACAATGAACCAAGCAACTAGACATCATGTGCCCAATAACGAAGCCAGGTCACTGCACAGAAGAAATCTAGCAAATAGCCAAATACAGTCAAAACATGTGCATGTTGGATTGGATACAATTAGGAAAATAATGTATGATTGATTTAAGCATGCTCAGATAGTGCCTTCGACAACGTAGAAGGTCAATGCAACAATTAATTGTATGGCTTGTATGAAGTGCCATAACATTTAAATTAAGCATAACGAGGCATTGCTTAATCTGAGAACTGAGTGCTAGCTCAGTGGCAAGGCTTGCGAGTGCACAGCCAGCCCACCCGGGTTCGAGTACCAACGGGACCGAATTAAACAAGAATGAAGCGAGATGTCAGTACAAGTAGTGGCAATAGAAATGCAAAATCCATAACAGGGCCAATGACAACATTCACTTGCCAACAAAATCTAAGGATTTAGGGTCTGTTTGTTTGGGCTGCAGCTTTTGAGAAGCAGCTGTAGCTGGTGGGCTGTGAAAAAGCAGCTGTGAGAAGCAGCTGTTGGAAGCAGAGATTTGATGTCTGGTTGAAGTGCTTTTTATGGCTGCTGCTGTTGGTTTAGGAGTGAAATGTCTGAAATGCCCTGAGTGCTGAAGATGTTGAATATATGCAGATTTGAAACGAATTTGCTATTTATAATAGTTTCATTACATAATTATCATGTTTAATAACCCCAAAATACTTCAATTTATCTTTCTTTTTTGCTAAAATAATTTTGAACACTTTTTGTATCGGAATATTTTGGAGTGTTGTTTAGAATTAAATATAGCTTTTGGCTTCTAAGTTAAAGTTTTTACGGCTTTAAAAAAAGTGTAAACAATATCACAAGACATCTCACTAACCGTTAATTGATCGATCACCTTAATTTTAGGAATTAATCAGTCGATTGTTAATCAGCGAGGTTGCTTTAAATGGGCAGGCTCTAAGCTCTAAAATATGCTACTGTATATTGAAAAGTAAGATTTGCAAAATAGCGCACAAAAGGATTTTTGCAGAAGTATTGCCTTGATTGCTTGAAGTAAACGATGACATCCAAAATAAAATATATATGAATAGGATTGTCAAATCCTTCTCATCTTCACCGTCATGTGAAACTGGTAGCTACCATATACAGTACAGGAGAGGAAAATAAAATTGCATCGCATGAACACCGTGCTCTGTACCAAACTACCAATTACTCTGTACATCAATACTTCAATACTGTGGATTGGACGGAACTGTGGAGGAAGAATTTCCTGCAGCCGCCGAGCGGGTATTGAAGAGCCTCGTGATGACCCACAAGTATAGGGGATCGCAACAGTTTTCGAGGGAAGTAAAACCCAAATTTATTGATTCGACACAAGGAGGTAAAGAATACTTATAAGCCTTAACAACTGAGTTGTCAATTCAGCTGCACCTGGAAAAGCACTAGCAACAGGGGTGATGTGAAAGTAAAGTGATATGAGAGCAATAGTAAAGTAACACAGCAGCAGTAGTAGTAATATGAGAGCAATGGTACCAGAAAATAGTTGACATGTAGAACGAGTATATGATGATGAAAGATGGACCGGGGTTCCCAGCTATCTACACTAGTGGTAACTCTCCAATAACAAGTGTTGGGTGAACAAATTACAGTTGGGCAATTGATAGGATTGATAAGGCATTAAGAAAGAACATCAATTCATTAATCATGTAGGCATGTTTTCCATATTTAGTCGTACGTGCTCGCAATGAGAAACTTGCACAACATCTATTGTCCTACCAGCCGGTGGCAGCCGGGCCTCAAGGGAATCTACTGGATATTAAGGTACTCCTTTTAATAGAGCACCGGAGCAAAGCATTAACACTCGTGAAAACATGTGTCCCTCACATCACCGCCATCCCCTCCGGTTGTCCCGATTTCTGTCACTTCGGGGCCTTTGGTTCCGGACAGTGACATGTGCATACAACTTGTAGATACAATCTAAGCAATAATTATAGAGCTCAAATCTAAGATCATGCCACTCGGGCCCTAGTGACAAGCATTAAGCATAACAAGATTGCAGCAACAATAACTTCACAAACTTTATAGATAGACTAATCATAATGTATCATCCATCGGATCCCAACAAACACAACACCGATTACATCAGATGGATCTCAATCATGTAAGGCAGCTCATGAGATCATTGTATTGAAGTACATGGGGGAGAGAATACCAACTAGCTACAGCTAGAACCCGTAGTCCATGGGGGAACTACTCACGGAGCATGATGGAGGCGGTGGCGTTGATGGAGATGGCTTCCGGGCACTTCCCCGTCCCCAGGTGCGGGACAGAGACTTCTGTCCCCGAATTGGAGTTTCGATGGTGGCGGCGCCCCTGGAGTTTCTGGAGTTTCGTCAAGAGGTACGGTGTTTTTAGGTCGAAAGGGATTTTATAGGCGAAGAGGCGGCGGGGGCACTGGGGCGCCACACCCTAGGCCGGCGCGGCCGGGTCCGGCCCGCGCCGCCATGTGGTGTGGTGGCCCCCTGGCCCCTCTCCGACTCTTCTTCTGTTCGGAGCCTTCCGGGAAAAATAGGAGGTTTGGCGTTGATTTCGTCCAATTCCGACAATATTGCCCAACAGCCTTTCTGGAACCAAAAAGAAAACAGAACTGCACTGTGGCATCTTGTTAATAGGTTAGTTCCGAAAACGCATAAAAACATCATAAAGTGCAAGCAAAACATGTAAGTATTGTCATAAAACAAGCATGGAACGACAGAAATTATGGATACGTCGGGGACGTATCAGCATCCCCAAGCTTAGTTCCTACTCGTCCTCGAGTAGGTAAACGATAAAAAAGAATAATTTCTGAAGTGACATGCTACTTACATAACCTTGATCATACTATTACAAAGCATATGAAATGAATGAAGTGACTCAAGGCAATGATCTATAGTTGCTAACAAATAGATAACATATAGCAAAACTTTTCATGAATAGTACTTTCAAGACAAGCATCAAAAGTCTTGCATAAGAGTTAACTCATAAAGCAATAAATTCAAAGTAAAGGCATCGAAGCAACACAAAGGAAGATATAAGTTTCAGCAATTGCTTTCAACTTTCAACATGCATATCTCATGGATAATTGTCAACACAAAGTAATATGATGAATGCAAATATGCAAGTATGTAAGAATCAATGCACAGTTGACACAAGTGTTTGCTTCTAAGATGGAAGGAAGTAGGTAAACTGACTCAACATAAAGTAAAAGAATGGCCCTTCAAAGAGGAAAGCATCGATTGCTATATTTGTGCTAGAGCTTTGGTTTTGAAAACATAAAGAGAGCATAAAAGTAAAGTTTTGAGAGGTGTTTGTTGTTGTCAACGAATGGTAGTGGGCACTCTAACCCCCTTGCTAGACAAACCTTCAAGAGCGGCTCCCATGAATTATTTTTATTTTTGGGTGGCACTCCTTCCAACCTTTCTTTCACAAACCATGGCTAACCGAATCCTCGGGTGCCTGCCAACAATCTCATACCATGAAGGAGTGTCTATTTTTGTTAATTAATTTGGGACTGGGAATCCCATTGCCAGCTCTTTTTGCAAAATTATTGGATAAGCGGATGAAGCCACTAGTCCATTGGTGAAAGTTGCCCAACAAGATTGAAAGATAAACACCACATACTTCCTCATGAGCTATAAAACATTGACACAAATCAGAGGTAATAAATTTTGAATTGTTTAAAGGTAGCACTCAAGCAATTTACTTTGGAATGGCAGAAAATACCACATAGTAGGTAGGTATGGTGGACACATGGCATAGGTTTTGGCTCAAGGATTTTGGATGCATGAGAAGTATTCCCTCTCGATACAAGGCTTAGGCTAGCAAGGTTGTTTGAAGCAAACACAAGTATGAACCGGTACAGCAAAACTTACATAAGAACATATTGCAAGCATTATAATACTCTACACTGTCTTCCTTGTTGCTCAAACACTTTTACCAGAAAATATCTAGACCTTAAGAGAGATCAATTATGCAAACCAATTTCAACAAGCTCTACAGTAGTTCTCCACTAATAGGTTTAAACTACATGAAAAAAACTTAATCATGATCTACTTGAGAGCTCAAAACAATTGCCAAGTGTCAAATTATTCAAGACATTATGAAGCATTTTCTGTTTTCAACCAAATATAAATAAGTGCAATAGCTTCCAACTTTTATCATTGAACATTAAAAGTAAAACGAAGAACACGAGTGTTCATATGAAAAAGCGGAGCGTGTATCTCTCCCACACAAGGATTGCTAGGATCCGAATTTATTCAAACAAAACAAAAATAAAAGCACACAGACGCTCCAAGTAAAGCACATAAGATGTGACCGAATAAAAATATAGTTTCAATAGAAGAAACCTGATAAGTTGATGAAGAAGGGGATGCCTTGGGCATCCCCAAGCTTAGACGCTTGAGTCTCCTTGAAATATGCAGGGATGAACCACGGGGCATCCCCAAGCTTTGACTTTTCACTCTTCTTGATCATATATCATCCTCCTCTCTTGACCCTTGAAAACTTCCTTCACACCAAACTTCTCATAAACTTCATTAGAGGGGTTAGTACTCAAAAAATTTGAATCCACCTTGGTCCTGTAGTGACACATTGCAAGAACTCAATAAAACATTAGCTACAGCTCTCCACGTCTAGAAAACCTCGCTTAAAGTCCACAAGAGACAATGCAAAAAACAGAGACAGAATCTGCCAAAACAGAACAGCCAGTAAACACGAATTTTAAAATGGTACTTCCGTTGCTCAAATCAGAAAACTCAAAACTAATGAAAGTTGCGTACATATCTGAGGATCACGCACGTAAATTGGCAGATTTTTCTGAGTTTCCTACAGAGAAATAAGCCCAGATTCGTGACAGATAGAAATCTGTTTCTGCGCAGAAATCCAAATCTAGTATCAACCTTCGATTAGAGGCTTCACTTGGCACAACAAAACACAAAACTAAGATAAGGAGAGGTTGCTACAGTAGTAAACAACTTCCAAGACACAAATATAAAACAAAGTACTGTAGCAAAATAACACATGGGTTATCTCCCAAGAAGTTCTTTTCTTTATAGCCATTAAGATGGGCTCAGCAGTTTTAATGATGCACTCGCAAGAAATAGTATTTGAAGCAAAAGAGAGCATCAAAAAGCAAATTCAAAACACATTTAAGTCTCACATGCTTCCTATGGAAAGGAATCTTGTACACGAATAAGTTCATGAAGAACAAAGTGACAAGCATAAGTAGATAGAACAAGTGTAACTTCAGCAATTTCAGCATATAGAGAGGTGTATTAGTACCATGAAAATTTCTACAACCATATTTTCCTCTCTCATAATAATTTTCAGTAGCTTCATGAACAAACTCAACAATATAACTATCACATGCAGCATACTTTTCATGATTTCCAAACACATAATTTTTATCAAGCTCAAAAATAGTGGAATTAAAACTTTCGAACACACTTTTATCAATAATATAGCAAGATGAATGATCAATCTCAAGAGATATGGGACACATAGATAATGTCAAGAACTCTCCAATCCCATTTTCATTAGTAGTACAATTAATATTATCAAGTAACATAGGACCATCATCTAGAGCTTTATCATAAACATTTGCCAAGCAAAATTCTTTAGTACCATGCATTTCGACATCAGGCACAAACAAAGCATTATCATAAGATTTATCAAAGTAGCATGGATTATCATATATAACAGCAGCATAATTATTCTCACAAGTTTTACTTATAGGAAATATTTCAAGAGAATCCACAGGAACATAACATTCAACCTCTTTCGGTAAGCATGGAGGACAATCAAATAGTGTAAGAGATGAAGAGTTACTCTCATTAGAAGGTTGGCATGGGTAGCTAATCCATTCTTCCTCCTTTTGTTCGTCGCTCTCTTCTTCTTTTTCATCCAATGAGCTTTCAAGTTCATCAATTTCCTCCTCTTTTTCATCCAATGAGCTTTCAGGTTCATCAATTTCTTCTTCCACCGGTTCCTGCAAATTGTGAGTGCATTCTTGTGCATTAATGTGTCTCTCTTTATAATCAAGGATATACGGATTCCTACTGTAGCATTCTATACAAGAATTAAGGATAGTAGAGACATAATCTTTAAGGTCCTTACAAATAGCACAAGTTTCATAATTCTCAACCATGAAGGATTCTATCTCGGAGGCTCCCATAAATAAGACAAATTGTTCTACCTCTTCGAACCCATAATGAATATAGCAATTCTGATTATAGTTCTTAATTAAAAATTCCTCACTAAAGCCACATTGAAATTTAAGATGTTTAGTATCATGTTGAGAGCAACAGTTTATATCATGGCGTCTAAGCAAGATTCTAGCCATTGTATTCAATTTTTCTATCATAGCACTCATTATTTTACCAGTTCTTGATTCTCTATAATTATTATAACATTCTATAAGCTCCAAGTAGGTTGTTGGTTCTCCCATAACAGCAGTTTTTAATTTTTAGGTTTTTCAAATTTTTATGGATTTTCGGGTATATAGGGAAAATAAAACAAGACAAAAATAAACTAAGCAAAAGTAAACTACGCAAAATACTAGACAGAAATAAACTAAGCACAAATAAACTAGACAGAAATAAACTAGCAAGACAAAATAAGATAAAAGCAGAGAGAGAGGTAGAGTGTACTCCCCAGGTGAACTTATGAGTAGAGCTATGCCTCCCCGGCAACGGCGCCAGAAAATAGTCTTGATGACCCACAAGTATAGGGGATCGCAACAGTCTTCGAGGGAAGTAAAACCCAAATTTATTGATTCGACACAAGGGGAGGTAAAGAATACTTATAAGCCTTAACAACTGAGTTGTCAATTCAGCTGCACCTGGAAAAGCACTAGCAACAGGGGTGATGTGAAAGTAGCAGTGATATGAGAGCAATAGTAACAGTAACACAGCAGCAGTAGTAGTAATATGAGAGCAATGGTACCAGAAAATAGTTGACATGTAGAACGAGTATATGATGATGAAAGATGGACCGGGGTTCCCAGCTATCTACACTAGTGGTAACTCTCCAATAACAAGTGTTGGGTGAACAAATTACAGTTGGGAAATTGATAGGATTGATAAGGCATTAAGAAAGAACATCAATTCATTAATCATGTAGGCATGTTTTCCATATTTAGTCGTACGTGCTCGCAATGAGAAACTTGCACAACATCTATTGTCCTACCAGCCGGTGGCAGCCGGGCCTCAAGGGAATCTACTGGATATTAAGGTACTCCTTTTAATAGAGCACCGGAGCAAAGCATTAACACTCCGTGAAAACATGTGTCCCTCACATCACCGCCATCCCCTCCGGTTGTCCCGATTTCTGTCACTTCGGGGCCTTTGGTTCCGGACAGTGACATGTGCATACAACTTGTAGATACAATCTAAGCAATAATTATAGAGCTCAAATCTAAGATCATGCCACTCGGGCCCTAGTGACAAGCATTAAGCATAACAAGATTGCAGCAACAATAACTTCACAAACTTTATAGATAGACTAATCATAATGTATCATCCATCGGATCCCAACAAACACAACACCGATTACATCAGATGGATCTCAATCATGTAAGGCAGCTCATGAGATCATTGTATTGAAGTACATGGAGAGAATACCAACTAGCTACAGCTAGAACCCGTAGTCCATGGGGAACTACTCACGGAGCATGATGGAGGCGGTGGCGTTGATGGAGATGGCGGGGCACTTCCCCGTCCCGGCAGGTGCGGGACAGACTTCTGTCCCGAATTGGAGTTTCGCGATGGTGGCGGCGCCCGAGTCTTTCTGGAGTTTCGTCAAGAGGTACGGTGTTTTTAGGTCGAAAGGGATTTTATAGGCGAAGAGGCGGCGCAGGGGGCACTGGGGGCGCCACACCCTAGGCCGGCGCGGTCGGCCCGCGCCGCCATGTGGTGTGGTGGCCCCCTGGCCCCTCTCCGACTCTTCTTCGGTGTTCTGGAGCCTCCGGGAAAAATAGGAGGTTTGGCGTTGATTTCGTCCATTCCGAGAATATTGCCCGAACAGCCTTTCGGAACCAAAAACAGCAGAAAACAGGAACTGGCACGTGGCATCTTGTTAATAGGTTAGTTCCAAAACGCATAAAAACATCATAAAGTGCAAGCAAAACATGTAAGTATTGTCATAAAACAAGCATGGAACGACAGAAATTATGGATACGTCGGGGACGTATCACCTCGCGCCGGAGTGAAGATGGACCAACCGATGGAAGAGCAGCTCCAGGCGGTCTGCTGAATGAGAAATTGCGACCCCGCGACGCCTCGAGCACCTCCTGTCGCCGGCGGCCGTGCTCAGATTCCTCCTCCTAGGTCGCGCCTCCCTGCTCAGCGTCCTCCTCCTAGGCCGCGCTTCCCTGCTTGTCCGCCTACGCGCAGAGGAGGCGGTCGACCTGGCCCTCGGCCTCGAGGCTGACCATGGGGCCACGCATGCTATCGCGGCGGAGGCGCGCCCCTGCTGCAGGAGCTCCTACACCATGCTCTCTGGCGTTCCCGACGAGCTTGCAAGTGGGGACGGACTACTGGGACGGCGGCGGCGGATACTGGCGACGATGCCGGCCGGAACGACGACGGCGGCCGGGCAGGAAACCCTAACCCTATCCTTTCATTGAACGGGACAGGAAGAAGGGGAAAATGGGCACTGGGCTCTCGGGCGGGGAACGATTGGAAGGGGCGGGCCAGAGTTGTACGTGAGGGCAGTTTTTTCGTTGTTAGCAGCAAGTGTTAGGGGCATTTTGGTCCACCGCCGCTCGGGAGCAGAAGAAGCTCGGGAAGCAGGTCTCGCCCAACTTCCGGATTGCTAGTTCATTTAGGCACAGCGCTTCTTCAAAGCGCTTTTCTAATTGTTGGGGTTTGGGCTGCTACTGGACCTAAAAGCCCATTGCCGAGCAGCCCCGAACGGGCCGGTGATAAGTGGCTACTGCCGGCGCACCAACCAGTGCGCCGGCGGAAGTTCATCTACTGCCGGCGCACCAGCGGTGCTTCGCCGGCAAAGGTCTTGTTCCACCGGCGCACGTGCCACTGCGCCGGCAGTAGAGCTTCCAGCACTGGCGCGTGCGATGTGCGCCGGCAGAAGGGCATTGAGGTGCGCCGGCAGTAATATTCGAAAATTCAATTTCGCGCTTTTTCCAGCATATAACAATTCATATTTGCATATTTATATAGCAGTATATAACAGTTCACATTTAGACAGCAGTACATGCAATATGAGAAGCACATAGAGAGCCAAGTTTCATTTCGGTATCAATACACAAATACGCAAGTCTCGTTGATTCATACAACACATGTGCATATGCAACACCGAAGGACGAAGTTTCACAAAGTTAGAAGTCTCGGTACATAGTCGTCACAAGTGTCGTCATACACCTCCCAATGTAGCTACTAACCTAAACTACGATCACATAGAACATGACCAACATGGTCACGATGACCATCATCACGAAGGCCATGGTCTTCATCCGGTTCCTCCTCATGTCCCTCATCTCTCCCGCTAGATAACGGGCGTATCTTCCTTCCGCCTCCACCCTAGTGGGGTATCCCTTGTAGCTGTTGCCACTGAAGCGGTGCACCTGTCTCCGACAGTCCTCCCAGTCGTCGTAGACTCCAGGAACCCTCCCCTTGTACACGACATATGTCGTCGGCATCTCCATGCACAAGACAAATAAAACGTTAGTACCAATGCAATGAACAAGTGCGAACTCAAATAAAAGACAAGTAGTATGAACTAAATAGCATGTGCCTCATACTTTGTTGGTCGAAATAAATAATAACATACAGGGATGGGGTCAGCGAGGCTAGGTAGGATGCACAATAGATTGATATTTGTGGCCATCACACCAAGCCTCACTGGCCCCACCCCGGAGTGTACAAGTGACCAAACATTTTAATCATCGGCCAATGCAATTAAGAAGTGCGAACTCAAATAAAAGACAAGTAGTACGAATTAAATAGCGTGCCTCATAATTTGTCGGTCGAAACACATATTAACATCCAGGGATGGAGTCAGTGAGGCTAGGTAGGATGCACAATAGATTGATACTTGTGGCCATCGCACCAAGGCTCACTGGCTCCACCCCCGAGTGTACTAGTGACCGAACATTCTAATCATCGGCGAACTCCAAATACGAGGCAAGTAGGGGTCGAGTAAATGCAAATAATTATTAAGGTATCTACGCCATAATCTTGAAATATATAGCAAAGTAAATGAAACTATAGACACATGTTCACATGCACATCCATACAACTAAATAAAAGCAACAAGTCGATTCTATGGGAATATGTAGCAAGTATTACAATACGGAAGTTCAAAGACATATCGTTCAAGCTGTAGCAATATTGTTCCCGTCGTAGGATCAGGTTGTACGCCTAGGGGGGAATGGACGGCAGCCCTCAAGCGTGTTGAACGGCCTCTCATCACGCGACATCTCCAAGCGGAGTTCTATCTCGTCATTAGGTGGTAGACCGTAGCCGTAGAAGAACTCGCCAGACCTTTTGTTGACATCATGCACGATTACCGTGCAAATGAACTGCTGGATGCGACTCCAGTTCTTTCTAATCTCTCTATCAGGGGCATCCGCCATGTTTACAAACCTCTCTCTGAGACTCTCTGGCAGCAACATGTCATCTGCGTACTTTATGTACTCCTGCATCTGAAGGATGGCGTACCACGCGTCCATCCCATTGTCTTGCTTCGACTGCCTGAGGCAGGGGAAGTTGGTTGTGTGGGTTAAGACCAAGCCTCCTCGGGATTTCCTCTCTACTTTGAGGGGGCCTGCCTTGTTGGCGAAGCCGGTGAGAGCATCATTGAGAAGGGCCCTGATGTTGGTGTAGTCTTTCTTCTTGTCCCTACCCGAGTCGAGATAGACTGCATGCGAGTGTTGCGGGTGCACGACGATGAGGGTGCAGTACATGTCTCTGCGGAAAACACACGGATTAACCTTTGGAAATGCAAATGGAGATATAGGATAGAATGGTGATGGGGACTAGTGTGTGATTACTTACTCGGGGAAGTAAGGGATGAGAATGGCGCCCTTCTTAATGTTCGCCAGCATGAAATCCTCGACCTGCCGTGTGGCAATCGCCCGATCCCCAGCGTTGCAGATGATGCTCTCCCGCATATAGAAGGGGTCCATTATCGCGATGGTCGGCGTCCCCTCCTTAACGATCTGGGAAGACAAGCTAAGAGCAACTAGGCGAACCACACTAAAGTGGAGCATTTGCATGCGATAGATGCTGAAGATGTCATTGAACCGGATGAAGCACAAGTCCGCGGGGTACTTCTCGACGAAGTTCATGCCAGTTGGCACCTTCGCCACGAAGAGAGGGTAACTTGGATTTTTTGATTTGAGAAGCTGCCTCTCCAAATACTGGACTTGGTTATGCAAGCTCGCCATATCCCCGGTGAGTAGGTTGAGGACATGCTCCGGCAGCATCGGTTCACCCAAGTGATGCAGAGGTCGCCAATTGTTTGGCAACTTGTCAAGGAGTGCCACCTTGTCCTTGTCTTTGGCCGCCGCCTTGTCTTTGGCGTCCTTCTTGTTTGCCCTCTTCCTCTTCTTGGGTTGTAGTACTGGACCATCTCCCACCGCCGTAACCGTAGCACGGAGTGTGTTTGGGCTCAGCATCTTTTTGACGGCGACGGCGGCGACCTCCTCGGGATTTTCCTCCTCAGCCGTTTCTTGAGAATCGAACAGCTTCTTGGAGCACCCAAATTTCGGGGCCGGCGCATCCTCATGGACAACTTGTGAAGACGTAGGAATATCCCATTGGAAGTCTTCACGTTCGTATTCCTCGGCCTCTGGCGCCGCTGGCTGTTGTGGTGGGGCGCTGACCACCGGCGCCGCTGGCTGTTGTGGTGGGGCGCTGACCACCGGCGCAGCTGGCTGTTGTGGTGGGGCGCTGACCACCGGCGCCGCTGGCTGTCGTGGAGGGACGCTGACCTGTGGCGCCGCAAGGTGCTTGTCTTTGCTTGTCGTCGACCCCGAGTAGGTGTTGATCCTAATTAGGGTCTTCGGCCATAGCAGTACCCAACCCTTCAGTGAGGCAAGATTCAACGGGTCTTCGTCATCGGCACCATGCGGTTGATTAGGAGGAAACAAATCCTCATAGCCCGGTAACGCCCGATCCACTTCAACCCGGTAAACGTCATCCTCCATATCTCGTGTGTGCCACTTCTTATCCAGGGGCCGAAGGATGGACCCCCTCGCGACGTCTTTGAGTTCGCCGTTTACTCTCATCAGGAAGGTGCATGGCGTTGAGAGCGCCTGCGAGAACATGTGTATGGCGTTAGAGAGAGGGCAAGGATGACGAAACTAATATATTAACTTGATGTACACATGGGTTAATTACCGTGAGGGCGTTGAGCTCGGCTAATGTCGACGGGCCGGCACATGCGGCGGCGGGCGTGCAAGTGACGGAGGGGCTGCTACCCGGCATGGACGGTGAATCCCTAGCACCAGCGACATTGCCGGCGGCCGGAGGAGTCTCCATTATAACATTGTCATTGCCGGCGGACGGCGGCGCCATCGAGTTGCTGCCGTCGAAGCTAACCACTTGCATTTTCGGGGCCTTGTTTGCCACCCTCATACCACGCGTGTAGAGCGTTGAAATCTGCTTGGACTGAAGCGGCGACTTCAGCTTTGACTTCAGGTACGAGCGTAGCTTTGAGTTGTGGTACCAGTTGCGGTACCAAACCAGCTTGGACTTCGGCTAGGATTGACTCCCTCATTTCCTCCGCCTCCCGCTGCTTCCTCTCACTGCGCGCATTTTTATCGTCCGCAGACGACAAGCCATAGTGACCATGCTTGTAGCCTGTACCGGCGCCAGCCACACGGCCTCTATGCGGCCTTCTCGTCGGTGAATGCTCATTAACGATGTTTAGCGCCCGTACGAGAGGCTTGTCCCAGGCTACCCTGCCCGTCGACGCCTGGGAGGAGGAGCCTTCGTCACATTGAGAAAGTTTTTGTCTTTCTTCTTCCTGCGGAAGAAACGCGAACCATTTAGAAATGTTGCTACTATTATATGAACGATACTTGATCTAATTAAACCGGTAAATTGCTTACCAGTTTTTTCTCCAACGCCAGGACCTTCTTGTCGTTCGTGAACCAAATTATGTCGGTTACGACCTTCGGGTCCGTGACAAGTTCCCCGGTTAGTTTCTTCTTATGGTACCGGGACCTGATGAATCTTCTTTCAAGCGGGTCCTTGTACTTGAGCCAGGGGTTCTCAATGCCGGCATTTACATACGCCTCGTCCTCCTTCGCCCAATAGGGCTCCTTTCCCTCGTACCCACGGCTCCCAAGGTTGTGGTTGCCGATGTTAAGCTCCCGCATTTCCTTCCCCCACAACTTGCGATTCTTGGTTGCTTGTAGCTCTTCATTGGCCACAAAAGCATCAAAGTCCGCCTGGGAGACATGCGGAAAGGCGGAGTGGACCTCTTCGAAACCTTTGCCCTCAGCAATCAGCTTCCGCACCATGTACTTGTAGCTGCTGAGGTGTTTGGTGAACTTCAGGAGGGCTTGTGAGTTCACAATGTTATTGGTTTGATCAGTGGAGGCGTAGTCGCCTAGGAACTTGTATCGTGAGTGCAACCTCGCAATGAGCTGGGCTCGCAGAGGCGCTTTGCTCTCAGCTCGGAGGTCCGTCTCGTTGAGATTGACGACCTCTCGGAGGATACATGCCAGTTGGTTGCCGTACCCCTTGGCAACATCCTTAGGCTCCTTCGGCAATCCACTGGCGGGGTCCACCTCTTTGACTGTGTCTCTGCCGGTGCCGACCGTGTTTTGGCGCCTTGCCTTCCGCGGCCTCTTGGAACCACTTGTCCCGGTGCCACTACTCCCGGCGGCGCCGCTAGGATCGTCGCCGCTTGTCTCGCCGCCACCCCCGGCGGCGCCGGTTGCCTCGTCGCCGCTTGGCGCGTAGGTACTACCCCCGGCGGCGTCGCTTGCCTCGTTGCCGCTTGGCTCGTCGCCACTACCCCCAGCGTCATCCTCCATCTCATGGTCCTCGTCGCCGCCAACACCAGCGGCCTCGGCATCCTCCTCCGTCCTAAAGAAGTGCCTATTGTAGTGCTCCTCTAATTGTTCTTCAGACGCCATGGTGGCTTGCACTAATAGAAGATGAAAAAGAGTTAGAATTCACGGAAAAATTCGGCATGACCTTTGCTAAAAATTGGTCATGCCGAGTGCTAGAATTGCCGGAACGGAAATGAATCGACATTCCGGCACTCAATAGCAACTCAATCCCTGTAACAGAAATGCAATTCACATATATGATACATAGCAAAATTTCAACTGATATAGCATTTGTGAACACTTGACAGCATCAATTGATATAGCACATGTTTTCAAACCAGCGAATAGCACTTGTTCTTTTTTCAAACCAGAGAATAGCACCAATGAACTTAACCAAATGAACTAAATACCTAAGCAACATGAACTAAGCAACATTGTACAACATGAGAACACCCAAAATTGTACAATGCTCTCCAGTTTAAAAATAGGTCACAGATTATATAGCAGACTTAAATAAACATGTGCAAAACAATAAATAGGAACTCATAGTACTGCATTTTCTAAGAAATACTAGTTCACCTTGTGGCTTCTATTACAGAAGCAAATGAATACCCAATATTGCTACTTCACATGATGAACCATAGCATAAAAGCATCTGAACTAAATGAACTAAATTTCAAACCAGAGAACAAAATCATTTTCTTTTCTTTTTTTAACCACAATTATATACACAGAGAAACCAAATACGCTTTCCATTTTTCATTAGGCATTTAATTAAATTAAAACCCCAATTAAATGAACCAGTAGCATCTCCATTTCATTTCCACTATAAATTGAAGCAAACCAGAAGTTAAATGAACCATTTTTCATCTAAACCAGTAGCAGTAGCATGACCATTTTTTAGTAATAGCCAGAGAACTAACTCATTTCATTTGCTAACAGTAACCTACTGCAAGCATTTACCAACAAGTTAAATGAACCAAGAATTTGCTACTGCATTTCATCATTTAAAGCAAATAGCAACTAGCAAACAAACCTACTGCATTTTAAATTTTCATTTGTCATTTTAAACCAGTAGCATTTTTATTTTCACTTCACCCAATTCATTTACAGAGAACCATGTACATCAATATATTTTCACTTCAACCAGAGACAAGAACTTTTCATTTTCATTTGCAACAACTTAGCATCAAAACAGCACAAAAATGACATGATCTAAACCAACAGTAGTACCAACAGTACTAGTAGTACCAACAACAATTATTAAACCAGAGAATAAATGTGAGGCATGCCTAACCCTAACACTTGCTACTGGTGGCATTTGATGCTTAATTTATTTATATATCAACCAATTCTTGGCAGTGGGGATTTAAATGAAGAACCAACATACTGCCTAAGTGTCTAGTTTTTATTTTCATCATAAACCAAATTCTTCATTTTCATTTAATGAAGAACCAACATACTGCCTAGTGTCTTTGGCAGTGAGCATGAGCATGAGCAGTAGCATTTCAAAACCATTTCAACATCTTTATTTGCAACTGTGAGCATCAGCATGAGCATTCATCCATGGTGAACTAATTCATACTGCAAGCATTTAAATCATTCAATTTGCAAATGCACTCAACTTTGAATAATCTTGACCAGGAAATCCTACTCAACTTCATCTGTTCTAAATTATATTGGATTAACCAGAGAGCAACATGAGCTTAATTGTTTCATTTTCTTATTCAGGGAGCAACTTCATTTTCATTTTCAGGGAGCAATTTAATTTTCAACCAAAAAAGAACCAAAACCAGAGAACCAAAAAGAACCAAAAAGAACCTAATGCTAGCTTTTGAAACCAATTTTAGCATATATTTCAAGTTGGACCTCAAGCAATGTCATTGGACATCAAGTTTAAATTAAGTAAACAAACTCCTTTTTTGCTACTGCTAGCAATTAACTTTGGCATGGTTTTTAAATGTGAGAGTAACAGAGTGTGCAAACCGATTCATTATTCTGAATTATTTCACCAATATATCTGTCCATGGACTAAGAAGGCAAGACTAATAAGGCAAGCAAAGATCTGTTCTTATCAATTTAATTATCTTACACTATATCTATGCTGTAATCACCAATATAATTCCATGATCAAATCAGGTTTTAGACTACAAAATCCTCCTGTAATCACTCCTATAATTCCATGCACATGATTCGGTAAGTACTCTAAATATTGGTTCAGTTTTAGAAGTTCTCTAGTAATGGGCAAACTTTAGTAATGCAGAACTCCACCAAGACAATTTTAATCATTCAACTAATCATTCATACTCCTAATTCATACGCAAGCATTTGAATCAACCATAGTGCCAAATCATGAAGAAATCTGAGGCATGAAAGGGGAAATCCAGAGGGGAGGAGAGGGGCGAGGAGGCAGGAGGGAGAGGGTAGGGGAGATGGCCGGGCAGGCTACCACCGACGGCGACGGTGACTCAAACGGTGGCGACGCTCCTCTGGATGATGGTGGCCCGCGCGCGCGACGCCTCCTCCTCTCGGCGACGGTGGCGATGCCTGCTCGATCCTCCTCTCCGAGGCGACGGTGTGGCGACGCCGCTCCTCCTCCTCCTCGGTGGCTCTCCTCCTGCTCTGGGGTGCGGTGGCGCGACGGCGGCGGTGCGGTGCTAGGGTTGTGAGAATGGTTTGGGGAAGATGGGGAAGATGGGGAAGACGGTTAAGTCCCCACTATAGCCAGACCCCTTACTGCCGGCGCACTAACCCTTTGGTTCGCCGGGACAAGTGTAACCCCCGGCGCACTAAGGCCCTGTGCGCGGCAACAACCTTGGCACGGCTATACCGGGACTTGTCCCGTGCCAAATTTTAGCTATTCCAGCCTGGCCATTTACATTTCCTTTTTTTATTTTTTCTTCATTTCTTTATTTCCTTTCTCTTTCTTTTATGTTTGTTTTCTATTCCCCAAATCCTATATTATTTTATTTCCTTCTCTTTTCAAGATAATAACCAAGCAATTAATATTAGGTATACATGCATGCATAAAATATTGACCAACACAATATTAATTAGTCATACATAAAATATTGGCCATGACCATATGAGTTAATTATGCATTACAAAAGCAATATGAGTTATAGATTGCAAATAAAGTTTTACATCATCGATTGAGAAGAGTGTTTCGCTTTCTTCTTGCTTTTCTTGCTCGTCGTTGAATAATTTAGCCCCGTGTCGTGACTTCTTCTTTTGAAGGGTCGACCTGACCTCGGTAGCGTGGTCCTGCTTCTTCTTGTGGTGTATGTTGTGTCTTCATCCTCGGATTCTTCCATCATTGGGTCTCCGACTTGTCCTTCGAAGTCTTCCTCGTTGGCGACTCCATCCATTCCGACGATGGTCCTCTTGCCTCTCCTCACGATAACACGGCTAGGCCTGGATGGGTCGGTTATGAAGAAGCATTGGTGCACGTGTTCTGCCAGTACCCATGGCTCATTCTGCGCGGTGGCGTTCGTGGACTTTGATTTGTTGGCTTCGGGTAGAAACATGGTGGTGAAATACCGGTCTTCTTTTGTGACGTTCTTAGCCCATCTGATACGGAACATCGGCACTTTCTCCCCAGCGTAGCTAAGCTCCCAGATTTCCTCGATTCTTCCGTAGTATCTAGTCTTTACGTCACCCGTCCAGGAATCCATCGTTACCCCTGAGTTCTGGTAAGCACTGTTCTTGTCTTTTTCTTCCGTGTAGAATGTGTACCCGTTGATATCGTACGCTTGGTAAGTCATGAGGTTGGGCGCGGGGCCATGTGACAAGGCCAATACTAGTTTATCCTTGTCAGAATCCATTGGTGGGGGATTAGCATCAATGTGGTCTTTGAACCAGCGCGCGAAAGAGGAGTTGTGCTCTCTGTATATTTCTGCTTCCGTCATCATCGGCTTGCCACTGTTCTCTATCATGGTTTTGTGCTCTTTCAACCAAGGATCGATCAAGTCAATGTGTTGTAGCGCTACTAAGTTGGCCCTGTCAAAGTCGGAAGTCCGACCAGACATGTGCACGTGCAGTTCCTTCCTTCCATTTTTGTGGCCTACTCCCTCGAACCTGCGGAGGTGCTTGTTTTGAGGCAAACCAACAGGGTCCTCGATGTCTAGATAATTCGTGCAGAAAGAGATGCACTCTTCGGTGAGCCAGCCCTGTACGATGCTTCCATCCGGATGTGACCTGTTACGAACGTATCCTTTAATGACCCCATTCATTCTTTCAAACGGCATCATGTTGTGTAAGAATGCCGGCCCTAGACTGACGATATCATCCATGATATGGACCAACAGATGGACCATCACGTCAAAGAATGCAGGCGGGAAGTACATCTCAAGCTCACATAGGATCACCACGATCTCTTCCTGGAGCCTTGCGAGTTTCTTCACGCTTATCGACTTCCGAGTTATGACGTCGAAGAAGTTACAGAGCCCAGTCAGCGTTGCACGGACATGGTCATCCATTATACCTCGGATTGCAACCGGAAGAATCTGCGTCATCATCACGTGACAGTCATGAGACTTCATGCCGCTGAAGTTTCGTTTCTTGGGGTCCATGTATCTGCTTATTAGCCCGGAGTAACCGAAGGGCACTCTGACTCCTAGAAGGCAATTGAAAAATTGATCGACCTCGGCCGGACTAAAAGTGAAGCAGGAGGGGGGACAGTAATAGTCTGGCTGCTTAATCCTTTTGCGCTTCTGACCGCCGTCCGCCTCCTCCTCCGACTGTCCCTCTTGGGCCGCCGGGATCTGAAGCTCTTCCCTGATGCCCAAAACTTTCAGGTCGTGTCTTGCTTTCGGCCCATCTTTGGTCCGGTCCGGCATGTTGAGAAGAGTGCCAAGCAAGCTCTCGCACACGTTCTTTGTAATATGCATGACATCAAGGCAGTGAGGTGTATCGAGAATTTTCCAGTACGGCAAGTCCCAAAACACGGACCTCCTTTTCCATACACCAATGAGCGGCGTCGTCACCGTTGCCTTTTTCTTCTTCTTCTCTCCAGGCTTTTGACGTATCTTTCCCGGCGGAGGGCACTCCTTCCAACCTTTCAGTAATGTATCGATCTCTTCGCCGCTCTTCTTCCGTGGAGGTCCTCGGGGTTCATTTGTACCATCGAACAGATCTCCACGCTTTCTCCACGGGTCAGTCTTCTGTAGCCACCTTCGATGCCCCATGTAAACTGTTTTCGAAGAGCCGGGATCCTTACCAAGCTGCAAAAACATCGTCTCTTCCATGCACCTGACACATGCCTTGTGTCCATGGCACACCTGGCACGAAATGTAACCGTATCCGAGGTAGTCCTGCACCGTCGTGATCAACGCGGCTCTCAAAGGGAAATATTCTTCCGCGACGGCGTCCCATGTATCTACCCCTTCCTCCGCCCACAACGTTTCAAGCTCCTCCTTTAATAGTTCGAGATACATGTTGATATCGTTTCCTGGCTGTGTCGGCCCTTGAATTAGCATACTCATCTGTATGTACTTCCTCTTCATGCACAGCCAGGGCGGGAGGTTGTAGAT
Source organism: Lolium multiflorum (assembly GCA_030979885.1). Lineage (NCBI taxonomy): Eukaryota > Viridiplantae > Streptophyta > Magnoliopsida > Poales > Poaceae > Lolium > Lolium multiflorum. The sequence goes on from CM061748.1 coordinate 335,269,274, forward strand.
CCATACAAACACGGGCCATGTGCTATGTGTGCTGCTCTGGTTTCCGAACGGATTGAATCCGTCCGTGCTCGCACCCAACCTGATGTTTCTGGGTTCTGCCCCAAAACTTCCGAATTCATTGTCTAATGCTTTCCACTGGCTTGCATCCGAAGGGTGTGTCAGCACTGGGTGCTCAATCCGATCTTCATCATTCAACACTGCCTCCTTTCTTTCAGCGTGCCAGCGCATGAGCTTTGCTTCCTTGCGGTCCGCGTAGAACCGTTGCAGCCGGGGGGCGAGCGGGAAGTACCACACAACTTTCCGAGGAGCTTTCTTCTTCCCTTTCTTGTACCGTTCAGCGTCACACACAGGACATTTGGTCTTGTCCACGTGCTCCTTGCGATACATGATACAGTCGTTGATGCAGGCGTGATACTTTTCGTGGGGTAAGTCGAGAGGGCACGTGATTCTCTTGGCCTCGGCTAGACTACCAGGACACGTGTTCCCGGCAGGAAGGAGATCTTTCACGTATTCCAGGATGTCGTCGACGCTTGTGTCCGTCCATCCGTGTTTCGCCTTCATCTGCAGCACATCGAGAGCTACTCTCAAGCGAGACTCCCCCAACCCGCGACCTGAGTCGTACAACGGAGTATTCGAGTCTATCTCCAGTTGCTCAAGCTTTGATTTCCGCTTGGCGCCTTTCGTCTTTTCGAGAAGCAGATCTTGAAGATGAGGGTCCCGCACGACTGAAGCTAGCGGCACCTCTTCGTCGTCGTCAAGGTTATTGTCATCGTCAAGGTTATTATCGTCGTCAAGGTTATCGTCTTCTGCGACAAACTCTTCATCGTCATCAATGTCATGATGCCCTCCTTCTTGCCGGCCATTATTACCACCTGCTGCCGTCGCCCCATTGACCTCCGCGCCATCATCGCTCATCCATTGAGTGTGTCCATGCATGAAACCATTAGTGAGCAGGTGCCCCTGCAATTTTCCTGAATACGGGTCAAACCATTTCCCTCGTTTGCATCTCCGGCACGGACACAATACCTCCGTGCGTTTATTTTCATACATGTCGATGATCGCGTGTTTCAGATATCTCATCACGATGCTTTCACTCATCTCGATAACCATTCTCGCCTGCATGGTAAGATTACATAATTCATTAGAACCATGCATCCGTCGGTAGTTTTCACGGAAAATTTCGGCATGACCTTCCTACACGGTAGGACATAGGAGCGCCAGAAATGTGCCGAAACGGAAACTTGAAGAATCAACATTTCGGCGCAACGTTGGCAACTCATTTTCAACGCCAACACACACACAAGCACAAGCACAAGCACAACATATATATATGCCACACACGAGAGCTTTTCTTCAAATGTCCAACATACATTGATACATTCCTTAATTTGTTCATTAATCACCTATTTGTTTGATATATTCGTCAACAAGATCGAGACGTCGCGCCGCTACCACGACGTATGGAAGCCGACTTTCTAGATCTAGATCTAGATTGAGCGGTCAATGCGGGATAGTAGATCTAGATCTACATAGGGGGATGTGGGAGATGCATGTAGGAAGGGAAGATTTGCTCAAAAAATATGATTTTGTTTGGTCAAATTGGTGAAATTGGGGATAGAAATGGGCAAAAATGAGCTGGGTTGGGAGAAGCCTCGGGTTTGTGTGAAGGAGTGGAGTAATGGTAGTGGGGGGAGTGGTTGTTGAGCAGAAATAACTGCCCAGGTTACTGCCGGCGCACCAGGGCATGGGTGCGCCGGCAGCACATAGCCCTTTCGGCTATATCACCCCCGGGCCAGGCCCAAGAATCATTGCCGGCGCACCAGCCCGTGCGCCGGCATAGGCGCACCCCTGGGCTGGTGCGCCGGCAATGATTCTTGGGCCTGGCCCGAATCGGCCGAGGCCATGCCAGGAAATAGCGCCGGCGCGTCTGCTCCTCTGGTGCGCCGGCAGAAGGAACGCATCCCCGGCGCGGCTGGGAAGAGGTGCGCCGGCAACACATGCCACCGGCGCACGTCCTTGGTGGTGCGCCGGCACCTATTGCCTCCAACTATAGGCTTTTTCCTAGTAGTGTTTCTAATTGTTGGTGTTTGTTTGGGCTGCTACTTTTGGACCTCAAAAGCTCTAAAAGCAGAAGCAGAAGCCCAAACAAACAGGGCCTTAGCTTTCATATACCCTCAAAATTTAAAATAGTGTAATCCCCCGAAAGGGTATCATGGTATCATTTAATCTCAGCTATCTCACCCCTAATACCAAACATGTATCATTTAATCTCAGCCGTTCTTTTGTTTTACTCAAGAAAACATTTTTATTTTGGGAGTTTATAGAAGCACAAGCCATCGTCTACATTGGCACTGTGTTATGAAAAATATCATCTTCATCGTACATGGTTATGTGAAGATATTGATATATAATTCTGTGCTAGGAAAACAAATAGCAATTACTATGTTACAAGAACCATCTTCAAGCTCGAAGATACGAAGTTCATTGGTCCACCAACCAAGGCTGATAAAATATTATATATTAATTTAGTACTAATATTTCGTATTTACTCATATTAAGGTCTAACTTTTTTCCCCATGACAACCCAGTTTTGATATAAAATCTAACGGTGGCCATGTGTGGGTCACATAAAAAGTATTGAGGTAGTAAATTTATACATAGATATTGGATAATGTATTTTAAATTTCAAAAAATATGGTAGAAATATATAAATTAGATAGTCTTGCCGTGCAATATGCATGCCGCAAAAGGTAAGATAGATCCTTAAAAATTCTCGACTCTAATCACAAAAATATACATAATCCTAATGGGGTGTCCATGAAAAAGTTTTGTCACTTTCGTATTAGGGTATACTTCTATTTCATACTGACTAAAAAACTTAATTGTAATGAACTCACATATTACTCCTTCCATTACTTCTTTTAGGGTGTATTAGTTTTTCAAAAGCCAAACTTTAGGCTTTGTGACTAATTTTAGCAAAAAATAATAATTATCAACATCAAATAAAATATGGAAATATATTTTAAAATTATATATGTCGTGACGTGCAAAGCACGTGCTACTTACTAGTAGATTACTAGAAAATGAATGAAGCAATTGAACATGGAGCGTATTATATAAACAGCCAGATCATTTGAATATGGATATACCACATCATGTCAATGGGACTCAGAAAAACAAAGCTAGACATTTAAACAAGTAATATAACTATTTTTTCACAATGTTTCAAGTAGAATAGGAAGCTAGGTTAGGAATAAAGCAATCATGTTTCAAGTAGAATAGGAAGCTAGGTTAGGAATAAAGCAATCATGTTTCAAGTAGAATAGGAAGCTAGGTTAGGAATAAAGCAATAAAAAACACGAAGTGCATCATTTCAGCTAGGATCATTTCTATCAAACTTCATGCACTAGCCATGGAACAACAGGCAAACTCAATGAAGCAACAGGCAAAAAATTAACATAATAGAATTTTAGGACTTGTTTAACATAGCCAAATCATGTAACTTATACCCAGGCATGCCGGATGCCAGATGGGTCAAAGGCAGTGTGCAATGTTCCATATGGTCATTGTTTATATTTTATTAGATTCCATTAGGCAACTTAGGTAGTGCAACATACAGAAAATGATGCAATTGAACTACGCACAGGAGGTAAATTAACATTCCAAAAAAAACAGGGAACTTACGTGAGCTTTTTTTTGAGTCACACGGACCTCATCAGGTACTTGGGCAGAAGAACCTGGTGCCACACTGTTTCTCCTCTGCATGAAGGAGAGGCCAATTGTAAACAGAAACAGGATCCAAGATATAGAAGTTTGCATTAAGCAATATACAAAAAACAGCAGGTACTTACATGATTATAGGCGAGCTTTACTCTACGTTTCTGAGTGTAAGATGTGCCTGCTGCACGTGTAATAACAACAAACAGTTACGAGTCAAGGATTTGCTATAATTAAATTGACACCAAACAGTAGTAGAAACATTATGACGTGCATAAACATGTAATACAGGATCGCAGAAAGATATCAAACATGATGTAACTAGAGCAGTAGCCTACGGCCAAATAGTGAGAAATTGTAATCGTGTCAATGGTGGACTTGTATAGCCTACCCCAACTTGTTTGGGAATAAAGCTTTGTTGTTGGTGGTGTTGTTGTTGTTGTTGTCAATCGTGGACATGTAGAGCATTCAACGGCTCATGATTGGTGGCTCATATTTTGTAGAGTTTCAGCGAATGGGTGGGTTAGGTCACTCAGACCACGACTCTGTATTTATATCATCTGAGTTAGGGTTACAATACCACTGGACATGGGCCTCTATGGGCCTCACACTGGATACAATATTACTACAGCGCTACTACTAAACTCACTCATGGTCCAACACACCCCCTCAAGATGATCATGGGTAAACAACCATGGCCATCTTGCAACAACATGACACATATGACAACTACGAGTAATGAACTTTCAGCATAACTCCTAGGATACATGACAACATTGCACTTTCCATCATCTTGTCATCTCGATTCATCTCTTCATCAGCAGCGAAGACATCCAGCTTCAACCATCTGGGATACGCACAACTCCTAACCATACACATCCTCAACAACCCCGGCTGCCTCACCACACAAGTTCCGCAGAACCATCCACACTCGCCTCAATGTCCTCAGCCTCTCTTCTCCACTCTGCCCGGCCACTGACCTCTTCCGTCTCTCCCACAAACCCCCAGCCAACTCCTGCCTCAACCATCCACTCCTCAAGCACCCATGCCTATCCCCCGGTCAGGCCTCAACCAGTCTCACCTCAGGCACGCATGCCTTTCCCCTGGACATATCCACAACCATCACCATCACCACTAAACCGCAGCCTCATCAACTCCATCACGACTCAATCGCAGCCTCATCAACTCCATCACAACATATCCTCACAGCCTCACATCTCCATTTTCTCCTCACTTCCACTCGGATGGCGCCTCGTCTGCGCGCCCTGGCCAACCTGGCGGACCGCACCTGGCCACATCGACCGGCTCGCGCTGGTCAACGTCCAGCACCAACCTCCGGCTCCGCCCTGCGCTCAAAGGCTCGGCCCACTCCGCACGCCTCCAACATCTCCCCCTCGCACGGATCCAGATCTCTCTGCCACGGATTCACTTCCTCTTCTCTCCTTTCTAAACCAAAACGATCTTGACCCTCTTCTTTGTCCCCGCGCGAGCAGCCGCCGATCTCACACAACTCGCATCGCTGTGTGTGATAGCCGCAACCCACGCAGAGCACCTGATGCGGCCTCCCGCCGCCTGGATTTGTACATCTCAACGGTGGTTTTTGTGGTCAAAGGAAGAACTTGTATGGTACTGTTTGGGGCGGCTAGCACTAGCAGGAAGGAAACCTAGGCTCTGATACCATGTAGAGTTTCAGCAAATGGGTGGGTTAGGTCACGGAAAAAAATACTTATGCGTCGTGTTTAAATCTAAAGGATGAGGTGGTTACAAACGAAAGCACTTGTAAGTTAAAAATATACTAGCACGAATTCAGAAATACAGTCAGCTGCAATACTCCTAACAGAACAAAACGCGCAGGGATGTCTGGTTACCTATTTCTGGGCGGCGTTTAGACGTGTTCCGCGTTCTTACGGGTGACGTGGAGGTCGGCGAGGGGACTGCTGTTGCGGTGGGTGCCGGGGAAGCAGATCTTGGGGGGTCGGAGAAGGACATGCTGGGCGGTCGATGAAGTGTTCAGCGCGCCGGCCGAAGTAGAAGGTCGGTGAAGCAGATGATGTGCAGTGCACGGGGACGTCGGTGTCGGCGAAGCTGGTCAGGTGCGGTGGTCGATAGAGTCGGCGAACGAGATACGGTGCGGTGGACGCCGGAGTAGGTGCGGATCAAGCGGATAGGGCAGCCTCGAGGTTTGAAGCCGTGGCAGCTTGAACGGCGAAGTGCGGCGGTGATTTTCCGGTGCGGCGGCCGTGAAGGTGGGAGGTAGGTAAGAGGAGCGGTTTCTCTGAGGGCTTGCGGGCGAAACTAGGGCGAAGCTGGGCGATAGAGGAGAAAAAGGGAATTTCGCAGTCCTTCTTTTGAGGGAAAAAATATTCGCAGATCTGAAACTTTGCGGCGCGAGATATTTGGGCGTTGGCGGGGAATTTTACCGCTCGATGAGATTAAATTTTGCCTGCAGTAGGTAATAATAATAATAAATAGTAGGCCCTACTAGTAGTACTGTAAGTCTGTTCAGGAATCCAAGGGGGTCGAGGTAGAGGAATCCATTATGTGAATCCACATTTCAAAGTGTCCAAAAATTCTAAACTAAAATTTTACATGTATATCTAGATATTTTATGTTGGTACATAAGTTTTTTTTAAAATATGTGGCTCCTGTAAAAAAGACAAATTTTGATGCTGTAACACGACTACGTACATTTTTTGCCTTTTTTGTACACACCACACAAAATGTTGTTTTTCCACGAAAACTTATGAACGAACATAGGATGTCACAATGTATACCAAAAAATTTATGTCAGATTTTTTTAACATTTATATAATTGTTTTTTTATTATTTTCAATAATCGGTGCATATGCACGTGTGTGCCAAAACGCCACCTCCGGGGGCTAGGAGTTTCTAAACTTCTTATGGCACATCAAATAAAATGTTGTTCAATCAATAATAATAATGTGCTTATGATTGTTACTCCCTTCCACCATTAATAAAGTCCACATCGGTCTCGTGTCAAACTTTGACTCGAGATTTAGGTACCCACATGATAGTGCTAGTATCATAGCTAGTATCATACACATTGGTCCCACAAAACTGCTGATGTGGCAGCTAATTAAGTAGGAGAGAGGAGATTAGTGTAACATAGGTAGATATTGTATCATAGCGCAAACAACGAGATACATGCTTAGGGTTAGGGGTAGATACATGATTTTTCTGGTTTGAATATGTCTAGACCTTATTTATCAACTTAATTGAATGCTTACTATATAACATAAGAAGACCTTGTTTTTTTATTTTGTTTTTTAATTTTTATACGGATTTGAATCTTGGTCAAATCCTAGGTTTCACCAAGATTTGAATAAGTTTAAAACATGAATATGAAAAAGTAAGCATGCATGTATGCTTCATAATTAATCACTTCAAAATGAAGCTCTTGGGAGGGTTTTTGAAATTTCCATGTTTGAAACCAAAAACCACATATCATCATGCTTGACTTCATGAGACAGAGTTTAGGTTAGGGGGTAGATACATGATTTCTCTGGTTTGAATATGTCTAGACCTTGTTTATCAACTTAATTGAATGCTTACAATATAACATAAGAAGACTATGTGCCTTGGTTTTTCATTTTTTGTTTTTTAAATTATGCCCATTTGAATCTTGGTCAAATCCTAGGTTTGACCATGATTTAAACAAGTTTAAAACATGAATATGAAAAAGTAAGCATGTATCCTTCGTAGTCACTCCAAAATGAAGCTCGATCTTGAGAGGGTTTTTGAAATTTCCATGTTTGAAACCAAAAAACCACATACTTATCTTCATGCTTGACTTCATAAGACAGAGTTAATTAGGGGTTAGGGGTAGCTTGATACATGATTTTTCTGGTTTGAATATGTCTAGACCTTATTTATCAACTTAATTGAATGCTTACTATATGACATAAGAAGACCTTGGTTTTCATTTTTTATACCCATTTGAATCTTGGTTAAATCATAGGTTTGACCAAGATTTGAACGAGTAACATGAATATGAAAAAGTAAGCACACGTATATTCTTAGTCACTCCAAAATGAAGCTCTTGGGAGGGTTTTTGAAATTTCCATGCTTGAAACCAAAAACCACTTCTCTTCATGCATGCTTTACTTCATAAGACAGAGTTTAGGGTTAGGGGTAGATACATGATTTCTCTCGTTTGAATATGTCTAGACCTTGTTTATCAACTTAATTGAATGCTTACTATATGACATAAGAAGACTATGTGCCTTGATTTTTTTTAAATTTTTTGCCCATTTGAATCTTGGCCAAATCCTAGGTTTGACCATGATTTAAACAAGTTTAAAACATGAATATGAAAAATTAAGCATGTATCCTTCGTAGTCACTCCAAAATGGAAGCTCTTGAGAGGGTTTTTGAAATTTCCATGTTTGAAACCAAAAAACCGCGTACTTCTCTTCATGCTTGACTTCATAAGACAGAGTTTGGGGTTAGGGGTAGCTTGATACATGAATTTTTTGGTTTGAATATGTCTAGACCTTGTTTATCAACTTAATTGAATGCTTACTAGATGACATAAGATGACTATGTGCATTGGTTTTTCATTTTATTGTTTTTTTTTGAATTTTTATGCCCATTTGAATCTTGGTCAAATCCTATGTTTGACCATGATTTAAACAAGTTTAAAACATGAATATGAAAAATTAAGCATGTATCCTTCGTAGTCACTCCAAAATGAAGCTCGATCTTGAGAGGGTTTTTGAAATTTCCATGTTTGAAACCAAAAAACCACGTACTTCTCTTCATGCTTGACTTCATAAGACAGAGTTTGGGGTTAGGGGTAGCTTGATACATAAATTTTCTGGTTTGAATATGTCTAGACATTGTTTATCAACTTAATTGAATGCTTACTAGATTAAGGGCTCCTTTGATTCAAAGGATTTGCATAGGAATTGTGTAGGATTTGGTTCCTATGGGAAAAATTCCTATACATGTTGTTTGATTCATAGGAACATATCCTATAGGAAAAATTCCTATAGGAATCTTGTAGTGTAATTCCTATAGGAAAAAAGCATTAGCTCATACCTCATGGAAAAATTCCTTTGCTACAATCAAACAAACTTCATCTTCCTATAGGTTTCAAGTAGACATGCCATTCCAATCCTATACCTTTCCTATTCCTATGCTTTTCCTATCCTTTAAATCAAAGGAGCCCTAATAGGTTAAACTATGGTTGAAAACCAAAAACCACTTCTCTTCATGCATGCTTGACTTCATAAGGTAGAGTTTAGGGTTAGGGGGTAGATACATGATTTTCCTGCTAGTTTGAATATGTCTAGACCTTGTTTATCAATTTAATTGAATGCTCACTATATGACATGAGCAGACCTTGGTTTTAATTTTTTTATACCCATTTGATTCTTCGTCAAATCCTAGGTTTGTTGACCAAGATTTGAACAAGTTTAAAACATTAATATGAAAAGGTAAGCATGTATCACTACAAGAAAAGTTCTGATAGACAACGTCTCAAAATCGTCCGCTAAGGGGTATTTTTCGTCGCCTATGGGCCTAACCCGACGATATGGGTTCTGTTGTGGAAACTGCGTCAGGCAAAGTCCAACGACGTTTTTTGGTCCGTCGCGCTTGGGCGCCCTTCCGCCACGGAAAATCGGACTGCGCAAGTGTTTCCGGGAGCCCGTTGACTGACGTCATGCAACCGACACGTGGCAGACGCAACCGGCAAGTTGCGTTAACCGCTGAAACCCCGTGGTAGATGGTAGGCCCACACGAGGCCTGCCACGTCTTGCGGGCCGCCAGATGACATAGTTTGACCGGTCAACTATATAGCTGGGCTGGTCCATTAGTTACGTGGGGGCCTAACCTCTAATGTTGATCGGTCAAAACTTAAATGGGGCCCATTTCACATGTGGGGTCCACTTACAAGAATCGGCCAGCCCAAGAAGCAATGGCCGGCCAAAACACAGGGTCCCACTTTGTTAAAAGGGCCCATTTAGTGTGTAGGGTCCAACGTATAGCAAGTGGGCCCCATCAAGCTAGTGGGTCGGCCAAACACTGTGGGTCCCACTTTCCAGCTTAAAGGGTCGGCCCATTTAGTACGTGGGGTCCACCATATAGCAAGTGGGTCGCCCAACAAGATAGTGGCCGGCCAAAACACAGTGGGTCCCACCTTCCCGTTAAAGGGCCGGCCCATTTAGTATGTGGGGTCCACCATATAGCAAGTGGGCCGCCCACCATGCGGGCGGGCAAAACACGTGGGTCCCACATTTCATAATAGGCCGCCCATTTGGTTTGTGGGTCCACCATATAGAAAGTGGGCCCCAACAAGATAGTGGTCAAAAAACACGTGGGTCCCACCTTCCTATTAAAGGGCCGGCCCGTTTACCATGTGGGACCACCATATAGCAAATGGCTGGCCCAACAACATAGCGGGCCCAAAAACACAAAGGGCCCCACTTTCCGTTGAAGGGTCCCAATTAGTATGTGGGGTCCACCATAGTGGGCCCCAACAAGATAGTGGGCCGGCAAAAAAACAGTGGGTCCCACTTTCCTCTTAAAGGGGCCCATTTAGTATGTGGGTCCACCACAAAGCAAATGGGCTGGCCCAACTATTTAGTGGGCCCCCAGAGTATGTGGGGTCCACCTTTTTGCAAGTGGGCCACCCAATTAGAGTGTGGGGTCACTTAAATCAAATGGGCTGGCCTAGGAAGTGGGCCAGCCCGTTTAGTTGCTGTTTATATGCCGGCATAATATGCGCTTTAGGATTTTGCGGGCAGGCACATATGTGATTTTGCTTAATTGGGCCGTTTAAGGGATGGGAATTCGTGATTTAGATACTGAGAATATTTACGCAGCATTGATTTCTGTCGAATAGCCTCACTTACCACAAGCACCAAAGAAAAAATGCGCGAAAGAACTATAAAAACTAACTAAATATTACATCAGCTGCAAGGCATTGAAAAAAATATTACAGAACCCAGAGAAATTGAATGGTAATTAAACCTAGCAATACAATGAAGCGATCCGGCAATCTTTTAAGTTGTCCATGCAGCACCTATATCTGAAACAAAGACATTACAAGTTAAGACAACAACAATGGAAAGGCAAAGACACTACAATATTGTTTGCCAAAGAATTTGGAACTCATCATTTCGTCGTTATAACAAGATCATTGTAATGCGCACAATAAGCAAACAAAGAGTGCATGCCGCATACCAACAGCCAATATAACAGAGCATGTTAGAATGAAACAGCAGACTTACTACTGTCGAGTCCCATGCAAACCAACATGTTCAGGGAGTACAAAATTGGCATGAACAACATAGTAGCAGGCTATAAATTTTGTAACGACGACTGAGCAAGATACAGAATATAGTGGGATCACCTGTGAACTTGTATAAGAGGGAATGCAAACCAATATGTTCAGCATTCCATATGTGAGCGTCATGCCAAGTCAGAGAAACAAGTCGATAATGCAGCTTTTGAAGAACAAGATGGCACACAAAATTATTATCTAGTAATATGACAAGTTTATTTGTACTACAGGCTTAGATAGCAGAGTGATAGCATGCCAAACTAAGTCCTTACTTTGTTAGCTTACAATGAACTAGATACAAAACAATGGCATCACCTGTAGTACAGGGAATGCAAGCCAACATGTTCATGGAGTAAAAAATTGGCACAAACAACATAGTAGCAGGCCATAATTTTTGAAACAACATCTGAGCAAGATAAAGTTATGATGGCTAGATCTACAGAGCAGGGAATGTAAACCAAATATAGAAGTTACGATGCCAAAAGCTATAGAGCAGGGAATGCGAACCAACATGTGCAATTACTTAAAATTGGCCATGAACTAAATAATAGCAGGATGTTACTATAATAGCTAGGAATAATACAGATAGGAGTTATAATGGCATCACTGATAAACTTGTAGATAAGGGAAAAAATCAATTTGTTTCGGGATATAAAGTTGTAATGAGCAACACATAGAGGATAGTTAATGCTACGGCTTAGGATGGACCAGAAACGGAATATAGTGGGATCTGAACTTGTAGAAAAGGGAATGCACACCAATATGTTCACAATTCTATATGTGAGCGCCATGCCAATTAAGAGAAACAAGTTAATATTGCAGCTTTTGAAGAATCAGATGGCAGACAAAATTATGATGGAAGTTGCTGCTGTGACGAGTTCAAATCAAATAAATTTGTACTGCAGGATGGCAGAGCGATAGCATGCAGGAACTAATAGCAGGCAGTTAATTTGTACTGCAGGATGGCAGAGCGATAGCATGCAGGAACTAATAGCAGGCAGTTAGCTTACGACGAAGTAGATAGAAATAACAATGGCATCACCGTAGTACAGGGAATGCAAACCAACATGTTCAGGGAGAACAAGATTGGCATGAACAACGAATGAGCAAGATAGAAGTTATGATGGCTACATCTACAGAGCAGGGAATGCAAACCAAAATGTTCAATCGCTTGAAGTTAGCAATGAACTAGAAAATGGCAAGGTGTTACGGTCATAACTAGGAATGAACTAAAAGAGCTTCAGACAAACAAGCATCTGAACCCAGAACATGGCGCTAAAACAAGGGACTTACATTAGGAGAAGCACTCTGTGGGAATCACAGCAGATCTTCCTGGGGTTGATAGATCCGGTGATGAAGTACACTACATGTGCTCCTTGGGGTTGGAGAGACGGCCATTAAACTTCATGGTTACTCATCTAATCTGCAAAGACGTAACGGCGCGTCGTTAGCACAAACAGGTTCCCCCAAGATTAAACAAGAACTTGCAGGCAAGCAATAGAAAAGCGACAGTAGAAGAGTTTAGATCATGGACGGCGCCGGTGAAGCAGATTCGGTTCATGCACATCGGTGTCGGTGAGCAAGATCCGATGCGGTGGACGATGCCGCAGCTGAAGCGACTGCGGTAGGCGGCTGGATGAGCATATGGTTTCGAGGTTCGGCGGGGATGATCCGGTCCGGTTGATGACGGCGTCGATGAAGCGGCTCCGGCAGGCAGCCGGATGACGAGGATCGCGAGGGCTCGGGTAGGCCAGGGAAGTCCGGCGGGGATGTTCCGGTGCGGTGGTCGTGGAGGTGGTAGAGAGAGGGACTTGGGAAGTTCCGGTGGGTGGTCTGAGGGAAATGAATTTTTTTGGGAGGGTTTCCGGGCTAGGGAGGTGGTGATCCAAAAAATGACGGGCAGACCCCCCCACCAACCGACTTTCTGTCATCTCCACAAGGGTAGAATGGGAATTTGAAAGCGTGTGAATTTTTTGTATTTTGTGGGCGGGAAGTTTTGCCGCTATGAGATTTTGAATTTGGCTAAGGTCCAAGTATAATGATAAAAAATTGTGAGACCGTACTAGTACCTCTGTTCAAGGCCGAGTGCAAAATCAAATCATCATCACCTTGAATATCGGTTACTATCATCGTGTTCTATCTTCTTATCCCATTCAAAAACACGCCTGAAATATTTCTAGATTGGCGGGAGATTTTGCCGCCCGACTGAGATTTGATTTTGAATATGGCTATGGTCAAGTAATATAATATAATACTAATATAAAGACGGTACACCTGGTTAAGTACTAATTGCTCTGCTTCGGCAGTTAAGGCCAGCAGCCACATCAAGCCATCATCATTACAAACAAAATCAGTCAAATCTAGAAGCTAGTATAGGATAAATTCACAGCAGCATAATAAATCCAGAAAACTAATATAATACTACATAAACTGCATACAAGAGCCAAAAGCAGCCAATAACAATGTTAATGTTCACGACAAACTAATCTGAAAATAATACAAGACACAATGTATGGCCAACATGAAGATTAGGATACCCCAGGATGAACGAATATGTTCTTCATTCAGCATATATTTCTTCGTCACTCCATTGAAGGAAATTTTCATTGAACTCCTTCCGTCTGCAGTGTGCAGCCAATACATCCTCCAAACGGTATGGCCTTTGTTCATTTCTCATACCGTAGTTTCCTAATCTATTCACATGTATTGGCCACTCATCCCAGGCCTTTATATCATCAAAGTACTCTCTGATATAACCAAAATCTGTGTAGTAGATGCAGCCAGGTCGAAGTGTCGGGTGCACTCTGGTGTCGACGGAGATACACCGGATATAATGGACGAAGAAGGCACGACTGCCAATGTTATTGACGGCATGGAGAGAGCGGCTCTCAGTGTCCACACGGTACACCAATGGTTGACCTTCCTCCAAATGCTTGTTGTCCAACAACACAAGCAGCAGAGCACCATCCGACTCCACAAGGTAGAACTTGTTATTTCCAAGTTCTGGAAATGAAAATAGTGTATCCATTTTGACAGTGCTCGCACGCTGCTCCAACTGGACATTGTTGGTGCACACTAATTTTCCGAACTCAAAATTGTTCACAGCTATTGCATACAATTCACCATTGAACGGGGTAATGCAACGCAGACAATGGTGCTCGATCGAAAATCTTCCTTCTCCCCAATCTTCATCTATACCCTTAGTTGGAGTGCTCTCATCGACCCAAGCAATTTCCGCCGGGTAATCTTTGGAAACGAAGACCATAGTCGGGGACTTCATCACAGCGACTGACTTCAGAATAACGTTTGGCATATGCGCCTCAAACATAGTATTCAATGTCTTTGTGAGTGGGTTCAGAAGCCGTATCTTGTGCGGCTGGTTCTTCTGGGCAAGCACGATGACGCCACGGCAAAAGCCGACAAAGTAGTATCTAAAATATATTGATGAAGATAACATTCAGCACTAAGATGTTTACGATTGAAAATAAAAATAGATTAACTCTATAGATATGGAGGAATTTGAACCTTGCATGAACTTCCGTTAGATCGATGGTGACGTAGCGGGATGTGCGGAGGTGGAGGAAGGTGAAATCAGCAGCGCGTGGAAGGCCGTGGTCTAGCATGATCCATTCGTGCAGGTGCACGTCGGGCTCAGGTAAACCTGAGCGCCAATTTCTACAGACTTGCCTCATAGCAGAGTAGGTGTCAGCGTACTGCTCGTTCGCCAGTAAGCATTCGCCGATCTTGTGAAGTGGTCCATCAGCCGAGAGAGAGGCCCAGTTCACGGAGGCGACGGCCGCCGGCGCATTCTTCTTGTCCATCGCCGGCAGGGAGCGCGCGTGGGCGGTTGGTGTTTTTTCCTTCGATTTGGAGAAGTTGATGGGACGTGAGAGGCGTGGTTGCGTGCGTGAGTGAGAATGAGACTGTGTGCAGAGGGAGGGAGAGAGGGGGCTCTGGCAACGTGACGGTTGGTCTCGGCAGTTTCTCAAAAAAGCTAGACGTTTGGTCTCAACACGCGCACCGCCTAACCGCTGTGCACCGCGACACGCGTCCGTGGTACTGCACGTCTGCACCGTTACGTGTACTCAGTTAGCCTTACACTGGAAAAATATCTGCACTCAGTTTTCCCCTCGAGTACTAATACTGGCTAGTGCATTACCTCATAAAAAAAATACTGGCTAGTGCAATATACTCAGTTTTACCCTCAAGTGGCTGATCAACAGAGAGTCAACAAATGGGATTAAGCTATCTAATTGAGTAATTTCATGCGCAAAAAAAATCATAGTGCCTCCTACTCATGGAGTCTTGTTAAGAAGAGGAGGTCTAATACGTGGAAAACAGAATAGCACACCACAGGTCCGAAATGATGGAAAGGGCTAGGCAATCCACTTATTATAGAACTCAACAAAAACCACATGGAACTATATTAAACTTATGCAGTAGCCAACGCAACCAAAAGTCAGAAGTGCAGGCTGAATCCCAAAGGCACAACACAAAAAGGAAACTTGCAACCTTATATAAAAGGGGCTATGCAACCCACTTATACACACATTAACAGCCATCCTCGTGTGTGACAAGAGAAATTCAACACTGGATTCGGAGGTAGGCACATGAAGCTTTACAAGGGCCAATGGGGCACCAACAATTTAAGGATGAATTGAACAACACCGTCAACAATTCAAACTCGAGACCTTGGCTCTAATACCATTTAAGTTCGAACGGATTGAAAAGGCTAGGCAACCAATTTCTAAAACATCCACAGGAACAACTACCAAGTTGATCCCAGCCGTAGATAAATGCATCCACCAACAAAATAGGAACAGTGCCTCAGTCTCAGTAAACATTTCACAATACCAAGGTACTCACATGTCAATGTCAGTGTTTTCATCTCCAATTATCTATGGCATTTTATTAGTCTTTTGAGAGATTATAACAAACTTGATTGGCCTCCTGCAGTAGGGCATCACATGCTTCTGATCTCGATCTCAACATGTCAACTTGGTTTCTTAACACATCTGCTGCAGCTCGTTCTATTTGGATTTGTTCCTCCAGAACTTGTGCAGAGAAAGACTTGGACTTGGACTTGGACTTGGACTGCAAAAACCCAGCATTTCGCAGGAAAGTGTTTTTGGTGATATCTTTATTTTTAAGTACCATGGTAAATGTCTCCATACATTCTTCTAGAGTTTTTTCCATACCATCTTTCCCGGGTTTTGCCATCTCCAATTTCATATTTGCCTGAAAAGTTTTGAGTCGTGTAAAAATAAAAGTTATTACAGAGAAACATGCAGACGGTAGATTTAATGTGTATGAACTACTTCTAATCCTACAAGTTGGTATGCCTGATTACACATCAAATGCATTTTCACAAAAACGCCTACAAGATCATATTGACATATTGCTCCTACAAATTGGCAAGTGTGTAGTTAAAAAATTTAAATCATAAAGAAGACTTACAATAACACTTTCTGCAAGTTCTCCTATCACATTATGTTTGTTCTTCTGGCATGCCTCGAACTGCTCTGCCAGAGTCATCTCTTTGTCTGGTTGCATGTTGTTTGCATGATCTACTTTCTGCATTTTTGTACAATCATATGGAGATCAAATAACGTGGTTGAAATGGAGGATGGAAATATAACATGCACACGGAGTTCTACACAATTTACGAGTAACATATGTAGCAGTACAGACCAGCGGGGCATTACTTTTTGCCAGAGATGCCCAACCAAGTGACGAGATCCTGTACGGCTTGGTAAACGTTGTTTCAAGCGGTTAGCCTGGTTCCTTTTAGACAACGTCTGCAAAAGGAGACTAGTGAGACACTGGCGCAAAATAAGTATTCGGAATTTAATCTGGTTTCACGGTCCTCATAAGCCATACCACATTCTTTGGATCAGACCAATGCTTGACAAGATCTCCCCACTGCTCGTCAGTCATACAGGGTGCAGGAGACTTTGTTCGAACATTGGCAGTAATCTGGCCAGTGAAGTATGTCGCCTTAAGCTTATAGCGGTGCTGGCGCAACAATTCTTTGAATATGGAAGCGATGACAAACTTTACATCCTCATTATCCTCATCGAATTCAAACCTTAACTGCTCACAACGGTGGAATGATTGGTGAGTTATATAGCATAGAAACAACAGTAAGCTACAAGAAATGGGACAGATCAATGTGGAATAATTTATCATTACCAGGAGAAGCATGACTTACGTGTAAATTATGCACTAAACTCTCGAACTGTGAAGGGGTGTCAACGTGCTGCTTCCACAATGGGAAGGTAGGAAGTTCATTCCTGATAAAATGGCCAACCTGTGATACAAGATATGAAGATTCATGCGGATGAAGTGGCCTTCTGCCACCTACAATAGATGTGATGCGAAATCTTGAACCCATTCCGGAAATCTTAGCTGCAAGTTTTTTTCCTACCGTTGGCCCCCTCGTTTTTATTGATCGTGGCGAACCTACCAAGTTAAGCATTACATCAAGCTATCATGGTATATAGATACATAAGGGAGCATTAAACTACAAGTCTTGAAAAAAGTATTACCTTTTTTGGCGTGGGTCTCATCATCGGGAGAGGAGTTGTCTTTCGCAGGACTAAGGGTCGGAGGGAGATCATCACCAGTTTGCTGGTGTTGTGGCAGCACTGTTTGGACATTTGAGGCTGTATCATCTGGGACTAGCATCATGTGTCCTTGGCCATTATTACCTACCACCACTCCTGATGGTGCCAATTCTTGGCTAGAATTTGCTGTGGAAACTGGTTCTGTTGGCAATTGTTGCTGAGAATCAGTATTGGCAACTGGTGGTTGTGGAATGTGTGGGCTGGTACATGCTGGGGCTACTTCTGTCTGATTCGATGGTTTGTGGTTTTTACGAGACCTTTTACTGTTATCATTCTTGGCCTGTTCGCCACCTCGTGTCAGTCTCTTGTTAGACCTTGTAATAGGAGGAGCAGCACGAGCATCAGGCTTAACTCTTTTTTTATTACGCACTGTCACCCATCCTCCGGTATCAGCCTGAGGTTCCTGTTGAGTGTTCTTCCTCCTATTCGTTCTTGAAAAGTTCTTTCCCGAATCTGCAGATGCCTGTCACACATAAATGATATTTCAATGTACAATATTATATGATGATGATATGCAGATGGAATGGAAAAACAGTCAGGCAACATATGCCAAAACATATATGAGGCGTTAACTAAGCAGGAAAAATTGTAGTAATGAGATTGAACATGGCATGGGTAACATATTTGGTAGGACTGGGATACAACAAATGGAAGTTGGGACAAATAATTCGATGACAGGACAGAGAAAACTCACCTTGTTGTGTTGCAGACGATAGTCGACCAGGGCATCTTCCTGAGTCAGCTCGCCATCACAATCAGCAGGATCAAATTCTGAATCAGAGGAATGTTCCGTATCCTTTGTGAGGGAGGTGGGTGGCGTTTTTGCACTAGACCTTGTAGAAGGATGTAGTGTTAGGCCCAACGAGGCTGCAACTCGGCTATTATGCAGAATAGTTTGCCTCCGTTGCTCTTCGTACTCATTCTCGAGTGGAAGACCTAACATGCATTGGCGAGAAATGCAGATGAGATTTATCATGGAACTGTGCATATAAGAACAAATTAATAGTAGCAGTGAGACTGCTCAAAAGGTGTAATGACAAACAAACTATGGCTCAAAAATAATTGATGTTCATATTGTCAAGCTTCATGCACTAGCCAACGCAACCGGAAGTCCGGACTGATGGAAAGGGCAAACAAATTATGGCTCAAAAATAATTTATGTTGGGCAACAAAGGGCAGCAGCAACAATTTTTAGGATAAGTATGATGTCAAGCTTCATGCAGTAGCCAACGCAACCAAAAGTCCGAACTGATGGAAAGGGCTAAGCAATCCACATATAGACTCAAACACATATAAGTGTCATTTTCATGCCAATGGTTAACCATATGGAATGGCGTGTGCTTAATATAATTGCCTAGGGTCTTCCAAATTCCAACAGATCGATCTATTGGATGAACTTGCTAGAGCATGCAATTCGAAATGGTATCAGACCTACAAGGTCCTGAGTTCAAATCCTAGCAAGTAGCAACGCAGTATTCAAAATAAATATTTGCAGCCTTCCTAAAAAAATATCTAATGATACATGCCTAAGGCTCGGTCTATTGAATGAGTGGTTTTATCACTTAGCACCACAAGTTGGGGATTTTTAATCACAAAACACCAACATTTGGGGAAATTATTTCACATAACACATTATTTGTCATTAGTCGGCTTGACAAGAGCATGACCCTACAGCGTGACACCAATTTACAGTACGTGAGCATGTTTGCTACAAACAAATGAATTTTGGTGTGAAATTTTGTAGACACTCTGTGGAAATGAGAATATGAGTCACACTTGTTACATATGCTACACACAAATGAATTACCATATGACAAATATCCACAAGAAATTATAACCACACAAGAACATGAGATTTGGGTAATATATTCTGTACCAGCATAAGGTTTTGATAATGTTTACCAATACAACTACCCTGGACATAAGATTTTATTTTGAACTGTCTGGACTTAAGATTTAACAACTAGTGTTGACAAACAGCTTTGTATTTGCGTTTAACAGCAAATACCACAAAATAAAGTCTAATTGTCTTTCTCCTGCGGTCACTCTTAAACTGACGGTGGCCGGAGGTCACTAATGGGCTATCAAACAGAGATCGTGTATTCTGCGAAACAATTACCCCAAATGTTAGTGTTTTGTGATACAAATTTCTAGGGTTGTGGTTCTGTGATAAAAAAATCCTGAACTTCTGGTGTTAAGTGATAAAACCTCATTGGATGAACTGGCTAGAGCATGCAATTCCACATGGCGCACACAGAGTTGCAAATAGAAAAAAATACAGGCAGTTTAATACTATCAATAAATTGCTCTCCTAGCTTGACTGCTATCATAACCTTTGTAATACGTACTACCACCATCCCGAAGTTTTTATCAAAAATCATTAACATGCAAAATACAAATTTAATATCATTAAATAGATAACGAATATATTTTCGTACGGTATCTACAAAATATTATATTTCTTGATAGATTGTTCTGAAAGTTTGGTCAAACTTTACTTGGTTTGACTTTTATAAATAAGCCTTCAGGTTTGGGGTGGAGGTAGTAATGTACTATCCTCCGTCCTAAATTAGTTGTCTCAAGTTTGTTAAAATATGGATGCATCAAGACACTAAAACATGTCTAGATACATTCATATTTAAAAAAATTTGGGACAACTAATTTGGGACGGAGGGAGTAGTATACTTCAAACCCCAAAAAAGTACCGCACAGAAGTGATATTTGGAAAAGAAATGCGTAACGAAAGCGGACATAAGCTCTGCCTCTCCATCAGCAGATGTAAGGTTACGATCAGCAGAGTTCCGAGATAAAAAAAATACAGGCAGTTTAATACTATCAACAAATTGCTCTGCTAGCTTGACTGCTATCATAACCTTTGTAAAATGCATACTTCAAACCCCCAAAACATATCACACAGAAGTGATTCTCGGAAAAGAAATGCATAACGAAAGCGGACATAACCTCGATCTTCCTCTCGATCAGCAGATGTAAGGTTAAGATCTCATATAGCTACGCGGCAAACAACTATCTACACTGATCTAATATCAGCAAGAATGCATTGCAAGAAAGCAACGAAAACTAGTGTAAGAAATCAAATGCATATAACAAAAGCGGACATGTAAAGTATTCATCAACCTTCGTCTGAGGCCCGGGCGGATTTACTCTTTGGTTGGGGGTGGTCGACTTTGGGGCCGCGTTTTTTGCCCATCTCGATCTCCGGTGAGGTGGACTACAGAGTCGGGGAAGCAGATCCGGAGGAGATATGGCGCGGTGAACGTCGGCGTCGAGGAAGCTAATCCGGCTTGCTAGGCAGCAAGGGAGCCGGTAAAACGTGGTCGGTCACTACGGTGGCCGGTGAGAAGGCAGTGATGGTGAGGAGGGGCGGTGGGGCACGGCCGTCGTCGTGGGAGTGTGCCTGGTAGAAGCATGAGAAAGATGTGGTGTTCGAATTGTGCTCTACAGGGAAATATCCTCTGTGGACCGATGTTTATAGGCCGACGGGCAAACCGCAGGTTTTGGGGTAGCTTGAAAATGGGACGCGCCAACAATTTCGGCGCGTGTTTTGCGGCAGAGATGAAAGTCACCCATAAGAAACTTTCCTCATGGATGCTTGTTGCTTGGTCGTGTGGACAACATATATAGTGGGAGATGCCCATAGCTAGCTAGGCCATTCATATCAAACTCGAGTGATTATCACTAAGTTTACAATGAATATATTTCATGACACTTGATATTGGCCGGATAGTAGAAAATATATTTCATGACTATCGATCCCATATTAGTTAATTTATATTATTTCAATTGCTAAAATATTTTCATATTCTTTTAGAGTTCTAAAAAACACACTACACAAGGGATATCACTACCTTCTAGGTCCCGGTCATCAGATTTAGAGTAAAGTAGCTTAGCGACAGATTTAGACCTTTGTGCAACAAATACATGAGTTGGTGATATGTGCAAAAGAACAGGTTAAGTGAGTGTTTTGTGCAACAATGACAACAATAAGTGGAGTTTCGATCGTGCAAAGGATAAAAGGTGGAAGAGGGATCACACGGAAGGAGAAATTAAGAGAAAGGGAGAGCAGTGCCTCACGGGGCCGCTGTTATTTATGGTGAAAAGAAATGCTTCACTTTTTTCGGTGAGTGATGTTGACTGGCACACAGGGTTTCAGTTATGTAGACCTGCAGTGCAGGCTACGCGCCCGTCTAATATTCATTTTTTTCAGCGACAAAAGGGAGAGAGAGAGAGAGAGAGAGAGAGAGAGAGAGTCTTGACGACGAGTCTTTACTTGACAAAGAAGATTGCTGGGAGTTTGCCTACCTACCGCACGTGACTTGTGCTCACTGATGTGTGGGACCTACACGCATGGGACCACACGTAAGTGACCGACCTACTTTATTCTAGGGGTGCCCCTCAAGCTAATACATAATCTGCAACATGAAACTATATTCGCTTATAAAATCTGAACTTTGAAATCCAATTTAATTTAAGTCTATTATTGGTCATATCAACTATCAAGTCTAAAATTACATTCTGAAACTTGTTCAACGCTTTCTCATGAATTATTATGGTAGTTTTTTAAAATCAAATGCTAATTGATTTGAGATAATAAAAAACATATATTATTGCACAACAATGGGATATTAAAATATCTATTTGTAAATAAAAATAAGAAGTCAATGTTGTGGTAAGTTAGGAGGTTCAAAGGGTAAACCAAATATAACGTTTTGTTCAATCTCATAGTTCATATTACCAAGTTTGATTATCCCTGGACAACATTGTTTGTTATAGTGTTCCCTAATTGGGCATGGTGGTGCATCTTGCCATTTCTAACAATGTTGATGACTAGACTTTTCAAGTTTTCGGTATAAAAAATCGTTTTTCATTTTCTAGATGATAAAATATGTTTTTTTGTGCATGGGGTAGAAAAGATATGGGTCAAAATGGCGCATCTACATTTTTTAAATAAATTACGCCATATTTTAATGACAAATCCCAAATTTACGGTTTTTAGTGCTTTCTAGCTAGTTTCGCACATTTAAATGACTTTATGCTGATTTATTGAAAGTAATTCAAATTTGAATTGTAGATATGTTATAACTTGGTCCTACAAGTCCCCATAAATAATTTTTATATACATATTACTTACTATATATAGAAACCAGCGATAGTACTGAAATATTCAACCCCTTTGCAGGATAATCATGTAAAACATTTTGACCTGGTTTTGAAATAAATAAATGAAACTGAAGAAAACCTGAAAAATGAAACCCTTCTACATGGAGTGTGCTTGTATGTGTTAGTTGACAGGGAAAATAAGAAACATGTGATAGGGTAGTGAAAAACAAAATGTCTTCACAAAGCGGACTATCGTGTATGAAGATTCATGGTTTGCAAGCCAAATGATATAGTTATGGCCATATTTGTGGCACAGTTTGTTACAATGTGCCCAAATTGGGCATGGTGGTGCATCTTGCCATTCCCAACAATGTTAATGACTAGACTTTTCAACTTTTCGGTATAAATTTTTTTTTTCATTTTCTAGATGACAAAATATGTTTATTTTGTGAATGGTGTACATATAAGATACGGGTCAAACTGGCAACTCTACATTTTTTAGATAAATTACGCCATATTTTAGTGCCAATTCCCAACTTTTACGGTTTTAGTACTTTCAAGATAGTTTCGCACATTTAAACGACTTTATGCTGATTTACTGAAAGTAATTCCAATGTGAAATGTGGGGGTGTTATAACTTCGTCAAAGAAATCCCCCAAAAACATAGTTTAGGGTTGGGGGTAGATACGGAGTACATGATTTGTATGTTTTGAATATGTCTAGACCTTGTTTATCAACCTGAATGCTTAATTACTATATATATGACGTAAGAAGGCTATGTGCTTTGGGTTTTCATTTTTTTTGATTTTTTCTGAATTTTTATGCTCATTTGAATCTTGGTCAAATCCTAGGTTTGACTAGGATTTAAACAAACTTAAAACATGAAAATGAAAAGGTAAGCCTGGATCCTTCCTAGTCACTCTAAAATTAAGCTTTTGGGAAGTTTTAGAAATTTCCATGTTTGAAA
This sequence comes from Lolium multiflorum, assembly GCA_030979885.1. NCBI lineage: Eukaryota > Viridiplantae > Streptophyta > Magnoliopsida > Poales > Poaceae > Lolium > Lolium multiflorum. The sequence goes on from CM061748.1 coordinate 335,293,011, forward strand.
CCCGAAACCACTTCTCTTCATGCTTGACTTCATAAGACAAAGTTAAGGGTTAGGGGTAGATACATGCCTTTTCTGTTTTGAATATGTCTAGACCTTGTTCATCAACTTGAATGCTTACTATATATATATATATGACATAAGAAGGCTATATATATATGTGCTTTGGTTTTTGGTTTTTGTTTTTTCTGAATGTTTATATATGCCCATTTGAATCTTGGTCAAATCCTAGGTTTGACCAAGATTTAAACAAGTTTAAAACATGAAAGTGAAAAGGTAAGCATGGATCCTTCTTAGTCATTCTAAAATGAAGCTTTTGGGGGTTCTTGAAATCTCAATGTTTGAAACCCAAAACCATTTCTCATCATGCTTGACTTCATTAGATATAGTTTAGGGTTAGGTGTAGATACACGATTTGTCTGGTTTGAATATGTCTAGACCTTGTTTATCAACTTCAATTCTTACTATATGACATAAGAAGACTATATGTGCTTTGGTTTTTGATTTTTTGTTTTTTTCTGAATGTTTATGCCCATTTGAATCAAGATCAAATCCTAGTTTTGACCAGGATTTAAATAATTTTAAAACATGAAAATGAAAAGGTAAGCCTGGATCCTTCTTAGTCACTCTAAAATGAAGCTTTTGGGAGGTTTTTGAAATTTCCATGTTTGAAACCCAAAACCATTTCTCATCATGCTTGACTTCATTAGATATAGTTTAGGGTTAGGTGTAGATACACGATTTGTCTGGTTTGAATATGTCTAGACCTTGTTTATCACTTCAATTCTTACTATATGACATAAGAAGACTACATGTGCTTTGGTTTTTGATTTTTTTGATTTTTCTGAATGTTTATGCCCATTTGAATCTTGGTCAAATCCTAGGTTTGACCAAGATTTAAACAAGTCTATAACATGAAAATGAAAAGGTAAGCCTTGGATTTCCTACCCTTGAATCCATAGGAAACTTTGTTCTAATGCACTATAATAATCAACCGAGTTTTTACGTGTGGTGCCCATGCGTGAGGTCCCACACTTCAGTGAGCACAAGTCAAGTGCAGTAGGTACGCAAACTCCAAGCCATCTTCTTTGTCAAGAGAAGACGCAGGATGCGTTTTGGAAATCAGGTCCTTCTGGATCCTTCGGTTGTCCCTCTAACTAAAAACTCTCTACAGTCAGGATGGCTCTGATACCAGCTCTGTGGGGCCCCGGACTAGCTGTCCGAAACACCCGTTATGCATACACATTCACGATCCCATGATCAGTGTGTCGTGAATGCATAACCGAACTGGTATCAAATACATCATCCATTATAGTACCGAATAAAAGGATTACAACAGGTCACATGACCAATACTTACATATGAGCCGCAATGGCAGGAGATCAACAATCACACAGCGGAAATACTTCAGACGAAAGCGTTCGCATGGCCCAAGTCATGCCATAACCCTACAGGCAACTGACTGGGAAGACGTTCCTAGCTCGCATAGACGTCGTCGACTCCTTCTTCATCTGTCGGATTCCACCAAGTCTGGCCAAGTAAATAGCCAGGGACAAAGCCATGAGTACATTATGAATTGTACTCGCAAACCACCTTAGAGAGAAGTAAAGGATATGCAATTTGGCAGTAGCAAGGAACAGGCACTAAACTAGGGCGACAAGGAGCGAGAGGTGGTTCCTCTCGAGAGTATGACATCTCTATATCTTTGTTGAAAACCTTTTTGAAAACAAGTTTCTTTTGAAGACTAATAGGTAAGGGTGACCCATTTTCCTTTCCGGCCATCTCATATGGCCAAAACAACTTTTCCAACTTTCCACCGTACCTCCCAGGTACATTTCCACCAGTCCCACTGGCATCATTTTCCCGAAACATTTTTGAGAAAGTCACTTTTATAAACCAAAACTCCCTTTGATACTCAGCACTTCCTTTCCCACGTCCATTGCCGCGGACACGGCTATTCGAATAGATTTATACTCTGCAGAGGTTGTACACTTTCCCCACAAGATCCGAATACTTATCGTGTGGGCATCATCCCTGCATAACAACATATGCCACGACAAGTACCCGATCGTAGTTTTTCGCCTGCTCGCCTTAGCCTAAGACATGCCGCCTAGAGTTGTACCTCCCAACACCAGAGTCCGAGGGGTCGTTTACCCAGGAGTAGCAAATTCCCCGACCAGCTCGACCCTCCGGAATGCCGCGACCAACTGCGGGGCATTATTCAATGGGAGCTCATAGGTTGTACCCCTGCCATCTAAAAAGAAGGAAAGGCGTCCCCAGTACGTCGGGAAGGCCCGGTCGATAGGTGTCCATGATCGGACTACCCCTTACACTTGCAGGACCCAAACTAAGGCGAGACAAACTACTACGCTACGCCCCGTCCCACTAAAGGGTAATGTGGTTGTACTGGCTAGGTCCGGTGATGTACTCAGTCAACAAAAGGTTTTCGAAAACAATTTTCTTCACTTCTCTTGCTCCCAGCAAGTCCCTTCTGCTCAAAAACAATTTATCAAAACCACACTTGGGCAGGGCTACCCCATTCCAAGGTTTTCGAAACACTTCTTTTCAGGAAAACATTTTCATAACCATTTTTCCAGGGCTCCCACCTATAGTCCAATTCTTCTTTGAAAAGCGGCGACAAGGATGATAAGGTGTTAAGCACCATATCACTAACATGTATTTGTTTAGTAGGTATCAACGAGGGCTGCACCCGCAAGGGTGGAATAATAAAACTCCGAGTGGCAGGACCACTCACATAAATAATAAACCATGCAATTTATAAAACGGGTAATAATGCAAGAGTGAGATAATTAGGTCAAGATATGCATCAAGAGGTGGCTTGCCTTTGTTGGCTATTTGTCCCTGGACTTCATCTTCATGAACCATCAGCTTTCCTTCCTCTTCGAAATCCTCACCAAGATCCTCTCCTTTTCCGATAGCGTTCGCATTCTAACGTCGCAAAATAAAAGACACACAATCAACATACAAGCCAAAGAACACACAAGCAAATTTTACAGACAAGTAAAATATAACTAGAGAAACACTACAAGGTAATCATAAGCTCACATAATGCTAGGTAATTTATTTCTCACATTTAAACAAAAGCAACTCAATTTCCTAGTAGCAAATATGCCTAGAACCCTAAATAACTAGCCAAAACTCTTAGTACCAAAACAGTGGGTAAGTTTATACCTACAGGTAGGTACGTATAATCTGAGAGAGTTCAACCAACTTGGTTTGGCTTCAAAAACATATATATATTATTTTTAAGCATTTTTGCAAGGTCGGAAAACTTATAACAAGTTTATTTTGCTCAAATAACTCAATACAACTCCAGCAAACAAACCCTATACTAGTGGATAGTTATTCAAACAGAGAACTTGGATTCCATAATTTTAGACTTGTTGATTATTTTTAATAAACGTTTTACTGCAGAAAGGGAACATTTCAGAGTTAAAAGGCACAGATATTATATGGTGCTGATGAAGATTTGGGCTCTGTATATGTTGAACAGCAACGTGCATTGGTTCTGGTAAAATTGGTTTCAATCAAAAATTTACTTTTGAACTCTCCAAATAATTTTCCAAATCCATAATTGAGCATATTTAGTTTTCTGGTTAGTTTGAATTTTATGCAGGGGCGTGCAATACCACCAATGCCAAAATGTTGGTATTTCCATACAAGACGCCACCAAATTTGGTTTACTCACGAAAGTTCTCTAAAACTTTTTATATTGAATTTAAATTGCTACTGCATGACTTTGCAATACGAATTACTGAGAGCGACTCGTAGAAGATCTTGGTTTCAAAATAGTTTCAGAAGATAGATAACTTACTGGGATACACTAGGAATTTTAGATCTACGGATTTAGAGCAACACAGAATATATGGAGAATTTATTTCTCAGCATCAGATCTGGCAAGTCTTCTATGGAATTCCTAAAAAACAAGAATGGGTCGATTTGAGGAGATCAGGGAAAATCCAGAGCGGACCAGCCCAATGCGTTATCCACGATGCGGGAGAGAAAATAGGCAAATATCACCATGGGCTAGCAACTAACAGCAAAGCAAATAGTCATGCATCGCTTGGATGAAGATCTATCGGGCCGAGATGATTCCCATCGCTCACCACGACCAAACGACCGCAAGGCCGCGACCTAGCGATGGAGGCAAGATGGAGATGGTCAGAAAGCTCACCGCGAGTCTTGGAGGCGACAGAGGAGACGCGGTGGTGGCGGAGGATGGAGCGACGCGACGCGGCAGCTCGGAGACGCGCGCTTCGTGACTCCGGGACGACGCAGACGCGGAGACGACGCGCAGACGACGAGTCGGACGGCTGCAAGGTTCACGATGCTGTCGAAGAAGTCGACGTTGACGGAGGGTAGTGGTCGCAGGGGCTTGGCTCGGGGCTCACCGGGTTGTCGGCAACGGAGGGGACGACTCGGAGCGGCGGAGGCGACATGGGGGATGGCGCTGAGGGAAACGGTCGCTCCTCCCGTTGTCCTGGACGCGCGATCGACGTCCAGGTTGTCCACATGGACGGGAGCGAGCGCCGCGTCTCCACAGGGACGACGCGAGGCGAACGGCGACAACAGGAGCGAAGTCGGACGTCGGCGTTCTCCGGCGAGCTCCTGGAGAGAAACATGCCAGAGAAGGGCAGGGTTAGGCCTAGGAGAGGCTGCAGCATGCATCCGTTCCCGTTGGTTCTCCTCGGCCGGCTCCCGACGAAACCATCCGGGACGACGGAAAACTGGCGACGCTGCCGTAACCTACTCGACGGGGAGGATGCAGGAGCTCACCGGGTGCTGCAGGGGTGCGGTGTGCCTGGGAAGCTCACGACGACGTGAAGGACGTGCTCACGGGCTCCCGTACGCCAGCAAGGTCGATGACGAGGATGGACGTGCCGCGATCAGTTCTTGACGAAGATGGCCTCCTCGCGAGCACCTGGACACGAACAAAGGCGCGGTAAGGGTTCTCACACCATCACCGAGGGATAGCAAAAAGGAGAGAGAGGGCGGAGCGAGGCAACGGCCTCGACGCCGACATGCAGAGCGAGCTATGGTGCGGCACGGTCAAGGTCGTTCGCGACGGTGGTCGGGGGGTCCGGCGAAAGGGGTCGTGAGAGGAGCTGGGCGTGGTCTGAGTAAGTTTCTGAGGGAAACATGGGAGGGATACGATTAAAAGGGGTTTGAGAAGGCACGGGAGAAGGCGTGCGCACGGTGATCTGCCGCTGCACAACGTACATTGGCCGGGAAGGGCGGCACACAACGACAATGGTGAAACGACACAAGAAAGAGGCGAGGCTGCGCCAGGGGTCAGAGGGGACTGGGGTGCTGTCGCAGGCGCGAGGAAAAGTCAGGGGAAAGTCGGAGCGGTCGGGCAGGCTCACGTCTACGGGCGCGCGCGTTCTGCTCGAGGAAATGACAGCGTGCAGAGCACGCTCGCGCACGGTCGAGATACAAAGAGAAAAGGGAGGGGAAGACATAGGGAGGCCGTAGGTACACAAGGCTGAGGCTTTGGCGAAGCTAGGAGTGTTCTGATGGCCTTGCACGATCATTGTCCATCTATGACGTCTTGGAGCATGCCTACAGCAGCCTAGTGTTTTCCAAACAAAGAGAATACACGCAAGTGAAAAGTGAGGGTGTTCGGTGATGGTCTGGGGTCCCTATTCTTTCCATGGCACTGGTTGGGGAAAAAGTGAGGGGTTGCAATTCCAAGATTATGGAACCGGCCAAGATTTTTGTCCAAGGGAGAAATGCCAAGAAGGGGCACTGTAGCAGAGAGGAGTGGTCGACTAGGATGGGCAACTGGTGCAGAAGGGGCCAGCACAATTGTTCTAGGCGCAGATAGCAATGGTTAAGGAATAAAGAGATAGGTATGGTGTTTGTTCAGCTTGGGTCCGTACAAGTTTTAAATTGGTTTGCAAATTTTTTTTTTGCCAAGCAGAAACATGTTTAGATATATCAGAGAGAGGTGAGGAATGCGGTGAAGGTGATGCCAAAGTTTTGAATTTATTTGACTAGATTTGGAGGGTCAAAGATGGAGATAGAGAATAGTAGGCATGTTGATCAAGATTTCATTTGACAATACTACGTTGTGTCAAAACCAGAATGGTAAAGGATATATTAGAGGGGATGCGATTGTGGAGGTTAAGATGCCATTCTAAAACTGTATTGTATTACAATTTGTCTTAACCACTTTTCGTGAGTAGTTCCCAATTTGAATCAAATTCAATAAAAGTATCTTTTGAAGTTTTTGAAGAAGACAAGATGACATTTTCAGGTAAAGAAAAGGTTCTACTTGCACAATTAGGCTTAGTAGATTTTCTCATATTTTAAACGTGCAAGAAAAAGCAAGGAATGGCATAGGTACCAATTACATGCACTTAAAAAAAACACAGTAGAGCGAAGAAAATATATTTCTAGAAGAAAATAATTTTGAAAAGGAAGTGAGGAGATACAAACATATCATTCCTATTCCTAGTTTTATTTTCGAAAATATTTTAAAATGGTTTGATAAAACTAGAAAATAGTTTTGTTAGAAAGATAGAGAACAAAATGGGGTTTTACTGGGAAATTTGAGGGAAACTCCCAATTTGAAATTTTTGGATCATTGCCTTAGGGCATAGTACTAATTTTCAAAGAAGGTGTGCAAGACATAAGATGGTTAGGTCATGAATATTTTCTAACATAGAGTTGGATGATCTTGGAGAGGTTGAGATACAACTGGAGATTAATCATTTGTTGGCCAAATGATCATCTACCAATATCATGACTAGATGGAGTGGTGATATTTAAAATATGGATCAAGGAGATGTATTAATGGCAATGACAATTCCATGATATTTGAGCACATATCAAATAGTCTAAGAATTTAGTTTGGGTGTCTATGGCCTTTACTTGATTTAAACTAAATAAGAAATTTCATTTGAAAATAGTGAAAATGGGAGAGAGTTTTAGAAAGAGTTGAATGACCCAAGGTTTTAGTAAAAAGGAAATATGGATCATTCCATTTTATTTTAGGCAACCAAACTGCATATAAAAGCCTTTATAAAAATTTTAAAAATCACATATAGTAAGAGTAAGCCATTTGGCAAATACTTGGTGTTAATACTAATTTTAGGAAACTGTTTTTGGGATACTATGCTCTGAGGTGACCATAGCCACTTTAAAAATAAATGGTTTTTGGCAAGATCCTTTGAAACAAAAACCTTGAGTCATAAGACAAAACAAAAGATGTTTTTGTTTTACATAAGGTTCAAATATTTTTGAAAAGAGGAGATTAAGGTGATACAAGTGTGGCCATAGGATAAGTGTTCTCTTGAGACAAGAAGATGTGGGTTGATGTACTTCACTTAACATTATTCATCAATCATCACTCATTCAAACAAAGTCAGACAACACTTCAATCAAACACGTGACAACACAAGCAAAATTTAAAAAGTTTTTGTTCCGCCTGATTTTTGCACTTTGGACAACTAAACAAGGTTGCAGAAGTTGGGGTGTTACAGATCCTTCCCCCCTTAAAATAATCTCGTCCCGAGATTACAAAGTGTAGGACTAGAAAGGTTTTATATGTCAATCTAAGTTAGACTCCATCCTATGGTGGGTGTGCTATTATCGAAAGATCACAACTTCAGCTTCTGAGAGACACGGTAGATTTCCGCCGAGGGCGAGCTTCGTGAAGAGGTTGACTTCTCTATGATGGTGTTAGATCTGTAGCTTCCTAACAATCTTCGAGGGGTCCATGACTCTTGGAGGGTTAGAGCATCCTAACGGTGCTTTCGAAGGGTCAAAATTTTAGGGTTAGCTTCTAATTTTAGTGGAAGACGAAGTCTTCCACCCTTAAGATTGTTCAACGGGGGTTCAGGAAAAGTCAGAGCTTCTGCCATGGGGTCCAGTCGGGCGCTTTTGAAGAAGTCATCGATCTCCCGTATTGAGTTGAAGAATCTTCAGGGGCGAAGTGCAGTCCTCAGCCTCAAGAGGCACGCACAGTGTTTACCGCTCTTTAAGGCGCTCGTTAAGTTAGTAAGCCAGTGGAACTCCTGGTGGGTCTTCACATAAAGCAGCAACAACAGTAGTCAAAAACAATCTTCAGCTTTAGGGTCGGTGTTCACTGAAGTACACCAAATCTTGGGTCTTGAAATTGTCTTCACAGACTTCACTTGATGAGGACCAGATGGACCTTGTAGAGTATCTTGGCTTCGATACGGCTTCTCGATTGGTTGCTTTGCTGGGCAGATGGTACCCTATTGTTGGGTCTTAAGAAGGTTTCTTTATGGCTAGCGGGGTTATATCCTACGATTAGACCCTATTAATAGGCTTCATCCTCTTGCGTAGTTGCAGGCAATCTTGATTACTGGTTTCTGCTTCATTGGCATTGCAGGGTGTCGAGGGTTGAATGTCGTGTTGAGGTTGGCATTTCGGGAAAACATGGTTGCATCTAACGGCTACCCAAGTTAGATTTGGGGTTTCCTACTAACTTTGCAAACTAGTAGTTAGAATTTCTACCAGAAATTTTGACCGGATGCGAGGAAAAAATCATAGGGGGTTTCCTAAATAGGGTTACCACACAAAAAATGTTTTTTTTAGGCCGAAAAGTTAGAACAAGCACACACACAACAAGCAATCACAACCACTCAAGCAGAAAATTTAGAAAACCACACGAGGTATTTCAAGTACCCAAGGATACCTAATACGCAGGATAGCTCAATCGAAGCAATTGAGTTTGTCCTATCCATCCTATAGGCTTGTGTTGGTCAGAGATGCAGATGTCTTCATTATGCTGATATTGACTTCAACAGAGATTCTTGTAGTAGTTGGTGGTGAAGTAGACCTGATGTTGAGTCGTCGATGTTAAGGTGGAGGCGGAGGCGGAGTTGAAAGCTACGTGGAATCTTCTGGTCTCAACATCGTAGGGATGTGAGGTCTACGAAGGGTTAATTGCTGCAGAGCTCCATAGGCGGTCACTTCTCGTGACGAACCTAAAAACTACTAGTCAAGAAATTGAGGACCTGATCCCTGACGATTGCAAAAGTGCAAGTCCAAAGAGGAGCAAGGTCAATTCCTTGACAGAATTTGGTGACAACCAAAATGGTGATCTTATTGTCCCCATACGCGTACTGTTAAGTCGGCATCCAATCTTCAATAGCTGTAGTCGGAGAAACTTGAGAATTCACGAAGGGTTGATCCATCTTCGACTTTGAGTCTCCGAGTCTGAGTTGGGACATCGTCCAATATGTTGATTTGGAAGAGGATGAGATAGTAGAATTAAAAGCTTTCAAAGTCTTTGGAAATCAGAAAGCGAGGTAAGAATTAGAAGTTTTGAAGGGATAAGAAAATTAGAAGCTATTCTTCCTTTTACTAAAGGAAGAATTTGTTTTGTAAATAATTTTTCCCAAGTATTGGTTTCCTAACTAACGTCCATGCTAACTAGGGTCTCCTACAGTCAGGATGGCTCTGATACCAGCTCTGTGGGGCCCCGGACTAGCTGTCCGAAACACCCGTTATGCATACACATTCACGATCCCATGATCAGTGTGTCGTGAAGGCATAACCGAACTGGTATCAAATACATCATCCATTATAGTACCGAATAAAAAGATTACAACAGGTCATATGACCAATACTTACATAAGAGCCGCAATGGCAGGAGATCAACAATCACACAGCGGAAATACTTCAGACGAAAGCGTTCGCATGGCCCAAGTCATGCCATAACCCTACAGGCAACTGACTGGGAAGACGTTCCTAGCTCGCATAGACGTCGTCGACTCCTTCTTCATCTGTCGGATTCCACCAAGTCTGGCCAAGTAAATAGCCAGGGACAAAGCCATGAGTACATTATGAATTGTACTCGCAAACCACCTTAGAGAGAAGTAAAGGATATGCAATTTGGCAGTAGCAAGGAATAGGCACTAAACTAGGGCGACAAGGAGCGAGAGGTGGTTCCTCTCGAGAGTATGACATCTCTATATCTTTGTTGAAACCTTTTCGAAAACAAGTTTCTTTTGAAGACTAATAGGTAAGGGTGACCCATTTTCCTTTCCGGCCATCTCATATGGCCAAAACAACTTTTCCAACTTTCCACCATACCTCCCAGGTACATTTCCACCAGTCCCACTGGCATCATTTTCCCGAAACATTTTTGAGAAAGTCACTTTTATAAACCAAAACTCCCTTTGATACCAGCACTTCCTTTCCCACGTCCATTGCCGCGGACACGGCTATTCGAATAGATTTATACTCTGCAGAGGTTGTACACTTTCCCCACAAGATCCGAATACTTATCGTGTGGGCATCATCCCCGCATAACAACATATGCCACGACAAGTACCCGATCGTAGTTTTTCGCCTGCTCGCCTTAGCCTAAGACATGCCGCCTAGAGTTGTACCTCCCAACACCAGAGTCCGAGGGGTCGTTTACCCAGGAGTAGCAAATTCCCCGACCAGCTCGACCCTCCGGAATGCCGCGACCAACTGCGGGGCATTATTCAATGGGAGCTCATAGGTTGTACCCCTGCCATCTAAAAAGAAGGAAAGGCGTCCCCAGTACGTCGGGAAGGCCCGGTCGATAGGTGTCCATGATCGGACTACCCCTTACACTTGCAGGACCCAAACTAAGGCGAGACAAACTACTACGCTACGCCCCGTCCCACTAAAGGGTAATGTGGTTGTACTGGCTAGGTCCGGTGATGTACTCAACAAAAGGTTTTCGAAAACAATTTTCTTCACTTCTCTTGCTCCAGCAAGTCCCTTCTTCAAAAACAATTTATCAAAACCACACTTGGGCAGGGCTACCCCATTCCAAGGTTTTCGAAAAACTTCTTTTCAGGAAAACATTTTCATAACCATTTTTCCAGGGCTCCCACCTATAGTCCAATTCTTCTTTGAAAAGCGGCGACAAGGATGATAAGGTGTTAAGCACCATATCACTAACAGTATTTGTTTAGTAGGTATCAACGAGGGCTGCACCCGCAAGGGTGGAATAATAAAACTCCGAGTGGCAGGACCACTCACATAAATAATAAACCATGCAATTTATAAAACTGGTAATAATGCAAGAGTGAGATAATTAGGTCAAGATATGCATCAAGAGGTGGCTTGCCTTTGTTGGCTATTTGTCCCTGGACTTCATCTTCATGAACCATCAGCTTTTCATTCCTCTTCGAAATCCTCACCAAGATCCTCTCCTTTTCCGATAGCGTTCGCATTCTAACGTCGCAAAATAAAAGACACACAATCAACATACAAGCCAAAGAACACACAAGCAAATTTTACAGACAAGTAAAATATAACTAGAGAAACACTACAAGGTAATCATAAGCTCACATAATGCTAGGTAATTTATTTCTCACATTTAAACAAAAGCAACTCAATTTCCTAGTAGCAAATATGCCTAGAACCCTAAATAACTAGCCAAAACTCTTAGTACCAAAACAGTGGGTAAGTTTATACCTACAGGTAGGTACGTATAATCTGAGAGAGTTCAACCAACTTGGTTTGGCTTCAAAAACATATATATATTATTTTTAAGCATTTTTGCAAGGTCGGAAAACTTATAACAAGTTTATTTTGCTCAAATAACTCAATACAACTCCAGCAAACAAACCCTATACTAGTGGATAGTTATTCAAACAGAGAACTTGGATTCCATAATTTTAGACTTGTTAATTATTTTTAATAAACGTTTTACTGCAGAAAGGGAACATTTCAGAGTTAAAAGGCACAGATATTATATGGTGCTGATGAAGATTTGGGCTCTGTATATGTTGAACAGCAACGTGCATTGGTTCTGGTAAAATTGGTTTCAATCAAAAAATTTACTTTTGAACTCTCCAAATAATTTTCCAAATCCATAATTGAGCATATTTAGTTTTCTGGTTAGTTTGAATTTTATGCAGGGGCGTGCAATACCACCAATGCCAAAATGTTGGTATTTCCATACAAGACGCCACCAAATTTGGTTTACTCACGAAAGTTCTCTAAAACTTTTTATATTGAATTTAAATTGCTACTGCATGACTTTGCAATACGAATTACTGAGAGCGACTCGTAGAAGATCTTGGTTTCAAAATAGTTTCAGAAGATAGATAACTTACTGGGATACACTAGGAATTTTAGATCTACGGATTTAGAGCAACACAGAATATATGGAGAATTTATTTCTCAGCATCAGATCTGGCAAGTCTTCTATGGAATTCCTAAAAAAACAAGAATGGGTCGATTTGAGGAGATCAGGGAAAATCCAGAGCGGACCAGCCCAATGCGTTATCCACGATGCGGGAGAGAAAATAGGCAAATATCACCATGGGCTAGCAACTAACAGCAAAGCAAATAGTCATGCATCGCTTGGATGAAGATCTATCGGGCCGAGATGATTCCCATCGCTCACCACGACCAAACGACCGCAAGGCCGCGACCTAGCGATGGAGGCAAGATGGAGATGGTCAGAAAGCTCACCGCGAGTCTTGGAGGCGACAGAGGAGACGCGGTGGTGGCGGAGGATGGAGCGACGCGACGCGGCAGCTCGGAGACGCGCGCTTCGTGACTCCGGGACGACGCAGACGCGGAGACGACGCGCAGACGACGAGTCGGACGGCTGCAAGGTTCACGATGCTGTCGAAGAAGTCGACGTTGACGGAGGGTAGTGGTCGCAGGGGCTTGGCTCGGGGCTCACCGGGTTGTCGGCAACGGAGGGGACGACTCGGAGCGGCGGAGGCGACATGGGGGATGGCGCTGAGGGAAACGGTCGCTCCTCCCGTTGTCCTGGACGCGCGATCGACGTCCAGGTTGTCCACATGGACGGGAGCGAGCGCCGCGTCTCCACAGGGACGACGCGAGGCGAACGGCGACAACAGGAGCGAAGTCGGACGTCGGCGTTCTCCGGCGAGCTCCTGGAGAGAAACATGCCAGAGAAGGGCAGGGTTAGGCCTAGGAGAGGCTGCAGCATGCATCCGTTCCCGTTGGTTCTCCCTCGGCCGGCTCCCGACGAAACCATCCGGGACGACGGAAAACTGGCGACGCTGCCGTAACCTACTCGACGGGGAGGATGCAGGAGCTCACCGGGGTGCTGCAGGGGTGCGGTGGCCTGGGGAAGCTCACGACGACGTGAAGGACGTGCTCACGGGGCTCCCGTACGCCAGCAAGGTCGATGACGAGGATGGACGTGCCGCGATCAGTTCTTGACGAAGATGGCCTCCTCGCGAGCACCTGGACACGAACAAAGGCGCGGTAAGGGTTCTCACACCATCACCGAGGGATAGCAAAAAGGAGAGAGAGGGCGGAGCGAGGCAACGGCCTCGACGCCGACATGCAGAGCGAGCTATGGTGCGGCACGGTCAAGGTCGTTCGCGACGGTGGTCGGGGGAGGTCCGGCGAAAGGGGTCGTGAGAGGAGCTGGGCGTGGTCTGAGTAAGTTTCTGAGGGAAACATGGGAGGGATACGATTAAAAGGGGTTTGAGAAGGCACGGGAGAAGGCGTGCGCACGGTGATCTGCCGCTGCACAACGTACATTGGCCGGGAAGGGCGGCACACAACGACAATGGTGAAACGACACAAGAAAGAGGCGAGGCTGCGCCAGGGGTCAGAGGGGACTGGGTGCTGTCGCAGGCGCGAGGAAAAGTCAGGGGAAAGTCGGAGCGGTCGGGCAGGCTCACGTCTACGGGCGCGCGCGTTCTGCTCGAGGAAATGACAGCGTGCAGAGCACGCTCGCGCACGGTCGAGATACAAAGAGAAAAGGGAGGGGAAGACAGGGAGGCCGTAGGTACACAAGGCTGAGGCTTTGGCGAAGCTAGGAGTGTTCTGATGGCCTTGCACGATCATTGTCCATCTATGACGTCTTGGAGCATGCCTACAGCAGCCTAGTGTTTTCCAAACAAAGAGAATACACGCAAGTGAAAAGTGAGGGTGTTCGGTGATGGTCTGGGGTCCCTATTCTTTCCATGGCACTGGTTGGGGAAAAAGTGAGGGGTTGCAATTCCAAGATTATGGAACCGGCCAAGATTTTTGTCCAAGGGAGAAATGCCAAGAAGGGGCACTGTAGCAGAGAGGAGTGGTCGACTAGGATGGGCAACTGGTGCAGAAGGGGCCAGCACAATTGTTCTAGGCGCAGATAGCAATGGTTAAGGAATAAAGAGATAGGTATGTGTTTGTTCAGCTTGGGTCCGTACAAGTTTTAAATTGGTTTGCAAATTTTTTTTTTGCCAAGCAGAAACATGTTTAGATATATCAGAGAGAGGTGAGGAATGCGGTGAAGGTGATGCCAAAGTTTTGAATTTATTTGACTAGATTTGGAGGGTCAAAGATGGAGATAGAGAATAGTAGGCATGTTGATCAAGATTTCATTTGACAATACTACGTTGTGTCAAACCAGAATGGTAAAGGATATATTAGAGGGGATGCGATTGTGGAGGTTAAGATGCTTCTAAAACTGTATTGTATTACAATTTGTCTTAACCACTTTTCGTGAGTAGTTCCCAATTTGAATCAAATTCAATAAAGTATCTTTTGAAGTTTTTGAAGAAGACAAGATGACATTTTCAGGTAAAGAAAAGGTTCTACTTGCACAATTAGGCTTAGTAGATTTTCTCATATTTTAAACGTGCAAGAAAAAGCAAGGAATGGCATAGGTACCAATTACATGCACTTAAAAAAAACACAGTAGAGCGAAGAAAATATATTTCTAGAAGAAAATAATTTTGAAAAGGAAGTGAGGAGATACAAACATATCATTCCTATTTAGTTTTATTTTCAAAATATTTTAAATGGTTTGATAAAACTAGAAAATAGTTTTGTTAGAAAGATAGAGAACAAAATGGGGTTTTACTGTTGCTGGGAAATTTGGAGGGAAACTCCCAATTTGAAATTTTTGGATCATTGCCTTAGGGCATAGTACTAATTTTCAAAGAAGGTGTGCAAGACATAAGATGGTTAGGTCATGAATATTTTCTAACATAGAGTTGGATGATCTTGGAGAGGTTGAGATAAATCGAGATTAATCATTTGTTGGCCAAATGATCATCTACCAATATCATGACTAGATGGAGTGGTGATATTTAAAATATGGATCAAGGAGATGTATTAATGGCAATGACAATTCCATGATATTTGAGCACATATCAAATAGTCTAAGAATTTAGTTTGGGTGTCTATGGCCTTTACTTGATTTAAACTAAATAAGAAATTTCATTTGAAAATAGTGAAAATGGGAGAGAGTTTTAGAAAGAGTTGAATGACCCAAGGTTTTAGTAAAAAGGAAATATGGATCATTCCATTTTATTTTAGGCAACCAAACTGCATATAAAAGCCTTTATAAAATTTTAAAAATCACATATAGTAAGAGTAAGCCATTTGGCAAATACTTTGTGTTAATACTAATTTTAGGAAACTGTTTTTGGGATACTATGCTCGAGGTGACCATAGCCACTTTAAAAATAAATGGTTTTTGGCAAGATCCTTTGAAACAAAAACCTTGAGTCATAAGACAAAACAAAAGATGTTTTTGTTTTACATAAGGTTCAAATATTTTTGAAGAGAGGAGATTAAGGTGATACAAGAGTGGCCATAGCATGAGTGTTTTCTCGAGATAAGAAGATGTGGGTTGAGGTACTTCACTTAACATTATTCATCAATCATCACTCATTCAAACAAAGTCAGACAACACTTCAATCAAACACGTGACAACACAAGCAAAATTTAAAAAGTTTTTGTTCCCCCTGATTTTTGCACTTTGGACAACTAAACAAGGTTGCAAAAGTTGGGGTGTGACAGATCCTTCCACACAACCCCGCACAAAAGTCAACATCATCACCGAAAAAGGGAGACACCATAATGCTCTCCCTTCTTCTCTCCTTCCGAGTGATCCCTCTTCCTCCGAGTTTCACTCGACGGGCAAACACACATGTGCTGCATAGTAATAATAATAAAAAGGTAGAAAAATCAACCTACGAATCTATAATTAAATACGTTAAACTAGGGTTTTGCCCAGTACTACAGATCAAGTTCATAAAAAATCCAACTACGGGGTTCAAACAACCCCATTTCTAATCCAAGATTTTTTCGACCTCATCCAAATGGCCTCAAACTATAGGGTTAATTAGCATCTAGTGCAGTATGTGTGAACATGTATGCACTATGTGTGCTATAACTTGTATGTCTTTCAAATTTGAACCAAATTTGAAATATATGAAATGGGGCTTTTGGCTTAAACGTTTGAAACCCAAAACGACTTCTCTTCATGCTAGGCATCATAAGACCGAGTTTAGGGTTAGGGGGTAGATACAGGATTTGTCTGTTTTGAATATGTCTATACCTTGTTTATCTACTTGAATATGCTTACTATAGATATATATGACGTAAGAAGACTATGTGCTTTGGTTTTTATTTTTTTTATTTTTCCAGAATTTTTATGCCCATTTGAATCTTGGTCAAATCCTAGGCTTGACCAATATTTAAACAAGATTAAAACATGAAAATGAAAAGGTAAGCTTGGATCCTTCTTTGTCACTCTAAGATGAAGTTTTTGGGAGGTTTTCAAAATTTCCATGTCTGAAACCCAAAAACACTTCTCTTCATGCTTGACTTCATAAGACAAAGCTAGTTTAGGGCTTTAGGGGTAGATACATGATTTGTCTAGTTTGAATATGTCTAGACCTTGTTTATCAACTTCAATTCTTACTATATGACATAAGAAGACTATATGTGCTAGCTTTGGTTTTTGATTTTTTGATTTTTTTGAATGTTTATGCCCATTTGAATCTTGGTCAAATCCTAGGTTTGACCAAGATTTAAACAAGTCTATAACATGAAAATGAAAAGGTAAGCCTGGATCCTTCCTAGCTAGTCATTCTAAAATGAAGCTTTTGGGGGGGGGTTCTTGAAATCTCAATGTTTGAAACCCAAAAACCACTTCTCTTCATGGTTGACTTCATAAGACATGCAGAGTTTAGGGTTAGGGGGTAGATACATGATTTGTCGGGTTTGAATATGTCTAGACATGCTTGTTTATCAACTTGAATGCTTACTATATGACATAAGAAGGCTATATATGTGCTTTGGTTTTTCATTTTTCTAGTTTTTTTAATGTTATATGCCCATTTGAAGATTTTGGGTGGTTCTTGAAATTTTCATGTTTGAAACCAATACGACTTCTCTTCATGCTAGACTTCATAAGATCGACCGAGTTTATGGTTAGGGGCTAGATACATGATTTGTCTGGTTTGAACATGTCTAAACCTTGTTTACCAACTTGCAAGGCTTACTATATGACATAAGAAGACTATGTGCTTTTGTTTTTCATTTTTCTTTTTTTTATTTTATGCCCATTTGAATCTTGGTCAAATCCTATGTTTGACCTGGATTTAAACAAGTATAAAATATGAAAACGAAAAGGTAAGCCTGGATCCTTCTTAGTCACTCTAAAATGAAGCGACTTTTGGGATGTTCTTGAAATTTTCATGTTTGAAACCCAAAACCACTTCTCTTCATGATTGCTTCATATATAAGACAGAGTTTAGGGTTAGGGGCAGATATATACATGATTTTCTAGTTTGAATATGTCTAGACCTTATTTATCAACTTGAATGCTTACTATATGACATAAGAATGCTATGTGCTTTGGTTTATCATTCTTTTGGTTTTTTCCTGAATTTTTATGCCCATTTGAATCTTGGTCAAATCCTAGGTTTCACAAAGATTTAAACAAGTTTAAAATCTGAAAATTAAAAGGTAAGCATGGATCCTTCTTAGTCACTCTAAAATGAAGCTTTTGGGAGGTTTTTGAAATTTCCATGTTTGAAACCCAAAACCACTTCTCTTCATGCTTGACTTCATAAGACAGAGTTTAGAGTGTTAGGGGTAGATACATGATTTGTCTAGTTTGAATATGTCTAGACCTTGTTTATCAACTTGAATTCTTACTATATGACATAAGAAGGCTATGTGCTTTGGTTTTTCATTTTTCTGGTTTTTTTGAATATTATGCCCATTTGAAGATTTTGGGAGGTTCTTGAAATTTTCATGTTTGAAACCAATACGACTTCTCTTCAGGCTAGACTTCATAAGATCGATCGAGTTTATGGTTAGGGGGTAGATACATGATTTGTCTGGTTTGAACATGTCTAAACCTTGTTTATCAACTTGAAAGCTTACTATATGACATACGAAGACTATGTGCTTTTGTTTTTCATTCTTCTATTTTATTTTATTTTATGCCCATTTGAATCTTGGTCAAATCCTATGTTTGACCTGGATTTAAACAAGTATATAATATGAAAACGAAAAGGTAAGCATGGATCCTTCTTAGTCACTCTAAAATGAAGCGGCTTTTGGGATGTTCTTGAAATTTTCATGTTTGAAACCCAAACCACTTCTCTTCATGATTGACTTCATATATAAGACAGAGTTTAAGGTTAGGGACAGATATATACATGATTTTCTAGTTTGAATATGTCTAGACCTTGTTAATCAACTTGAATGCTTACTGTATGACATAAGAATGCTATGTGCTTTGGTTTATCAATCTTTTGGTTTTTTCCTGAATTTTTATGCCCATTTGAATCTTGGTCAAATCCTAGGTTTCACAAAGATTTAAACAAGTTTAAAATCTGAAAATTAAAAGGTAAGCATGGATCCTTCTTAGTCACTCTAAAATGAAGCTTTTGGGAGGTTTTTGAAATTTCCATGTTTGAAACCCAAACCACTTCTCTTCATGCTTAATTGACTTCATAAGACAGAGTTTAGAGTGTTAGGGGTAGATACATGATTTGTCTAGTTTGAATACGTCTAGACCTTGTTTATCAACTTGAATTCTTACTATATGACATAAGAAGGCTATGTGCTTTGGTTTTTCATTTTTCTGATTTTTTTTGAATTTTATGCGTGCCCATTTGAATCTTGGTCAAATACTAGCTAGGTTTGACCAAGATTTAAACAAGTTTAAAACATGAAAATGAAAAGGTAAGCCTCGATCCTTCTTAGTCACTCTAAAATGAAGCTTTTGGGGGTTTTTTGAAATTTGCATGTTTGAAACCCAAAACCACTTCTCTTCATGCCTTACTTCATAAGACGGAGTTTAGGTCGTTAGGGAGTAGATACATGATTTGCCTGGTTTGAATATGTCTAGACCTTGTTTATCATCTTGAATGCTTACTATATGACGAAGAAGACTATGTGCATTGGTATTTCATTTTTTTTTGAATTTTCATGCCCATTTCAATCTTGGTGAAATCCTAGGTTTGAGCAAGATTTAAACAAATTTAACACGTGAAAACGAATAAGCATGTATCCTTCTTAGTCACTCCAAAATGTACCAATTGATAGATGTGTTAACTTTGCTTCATGGAAAAAATAATGTCATGTAAATGAGTTAACTTGGATTTCCTGCCGTTGAATCCATAGGAAACTTTGTTCTAATGCACTATAATAATCAACCGAGTTTTTACACCAACATTGCCAAGGTCTGTCACTTACGTGTGGCGCCCATGCGTGAGGTCCCACACTTCAGTGAGCACAAGTCAAGTGCAGTAGGTACGCAAACTCCAAGCCATCTTCTTTGTCAAGAGAAGACGCATCAGGATGCGTATTGGAAATCTGTGGGTCCTTCTGGATCCTTCGGTTGTCCCTCTCACAAAAAAAAATCTCTCTCATTCTCGGCCTCGCTCGACTCGCTCGCTCGCTCGCCGCACCTCCTGCTCACTGACAAACCCTGCACAAAAGTCAACATCATCACCCGAAAAAGGGGAGACACCATAATGCTCTCCCTTCTTCTCTCCTTCCGAGTGATCCCTCTTCCTCCGAGTTTCACTCGACGGGCAAACACACATGTGCTGCATAGTAATAATAATAAAAAGGTAGAAAAATCAACCTACGAATCTATAATTAAATACGTTAAACTAGGGTTTTGCCCAGTACTACAGATCAAGTTCAAAAAATCCAACTACGGGGTTCGAACAACCCCATTTCTAATCCAAGATTTTTTCGACCTCATCCAAATGGCCTCAAACTATAGGGTTAATTAGCATCTAGTGCAGAATGTGTGAACATGTATGCACTATGTGTGCTATAACTTGTATGTCTTTCAAATTTGAACCAAATTTGAAATATATGAAATGGGGCTTTTGGCTTAAACGTTTGAAACCCAAAACGACTTCTCTTCATGCTAGGCATCATAAGACCGAGTTTAGGGTTAGGGGGTAGATACAGGATTTGTCTGTTTTGAATATGTCTATACCTTGTTTATCTACTTGAATATGCTTACTATAGATATATATGACGTAAGAAGACTATGTGCTTTGGTTTTTATTTTTTTATTTTTCCAGAATTTTTATGCCCATTTGAATCTTGGTCAAATCCTAGGCTTGACCAATATTTAAACAAGCTTAAAACATGAAAATGAAAAGGTAAGCTTGGATCCTTCTTTGTCACTCTAAGATGAAGTTTTTGGGAGGTTTTCAAAATTTCCATGTCTGAAACCCAAAAACACTTCTCTTCATGCTTGACTTCATAAGACAAAGCTAGTTTAGGGCTTTAGGGGGTAGATACATGATTTGTCTAGTTTGAATATGTCTAGACCTTGTTTATCAACTTCAATTCTTACTATATGACATAAGAAGACTATATGTGCTAGCTTTGGTTTTTGATTTTTTGATTTTTTTGAATGTTTATGCCCATTTGAATCTTGGTCAAATCCCAGGTTTGACCAAGATTTAAACAAGTCTATAACATGAAAATGAAAAGGTAAGCCTGGATCCTTCCTAGCTAGTCATTCTAAAATGAAGCTTTTGGGGGGGTTCTTGAAATCTCAATGTTTGAAACCCAAAAACCACTTCTCTTCATGGTTGACTTCATAAGACATGCAGAGTTTAGGGTTAGGGGGTAGATACATGATTTGTCGGGTTTGAATATGTCTAGACATGCTTGTTTATCAACTTGAATGCTTACTATATGACATAAGAAGGCTATATATGTGCTTTGGTTTTTCATTTTTCTAGTTTTTTGAATGTTATATGCCCATTTGAAGATTTTGGGTGGTTCTTGAAATTTTCATGTTTGAAACCAATACGACTTCTCTTCATGCTAGACTTCATAAGATCGACCGAGTTTATGGTTAGGGGCTAGATACATGATTTGTCTGGTTTGAACATGTCTAAACCTTGTTTACCAACTTGCAAGGCTTACTATATGACATAAGAAGACTATGTGCTTTTGTTTTTCATTCTTCTATTTTTTTATTTTATGCCCATTTGAATCTTGGTCAAATCCTATGTTTGACCTGGATTTAAACAAGTATAAAATATGAAAACGAAAAGGTAAGCCTGGATCCTTCTTAGTCACTCTAAAATGAAGCGACTTTTGGGATGTTCTTGAAATTTTCATGTTTGAAACCCAAAACCACTTCTCTTCATGATTGCTTCATATATAAGACAGAGTTTAGGGTTAGGGGCAGATATATACATGATTTTCTAGTTTGAATATGTCTAGACCTTATTTATCAACTTGAATGCTTACTATATGACATAAGAATGCTATGTGCTTTGGTTTATCATTCTTTTGGTTTTTTCCTGAATTTTTATGCCCATTTGAATCTTGGTCAAATCCTAGGTTTCACAAAGATTTAAACAAGTTTAAAATCTGAAAATTAAAAGGTAAGCATGGATCCTTCTTAGTCACTCTAAAATGAAGCTTTTGGGAGGTTTTTGAAATTTCCATGTTTGAAACCCAAAAACCACTTCTCTTCATGCTTGACTTCATAAGACAGAGTTTAGAGTGTTAGGGGTAGATACATGATTTGTCTAGTTTGAATATGTCTAGACCTTGTTTATCAACTTGAATTCTTACTATATGACATAAGAAGGCTATGTGCTTTGGTTTTTCATTTTTCTGGTTTTTTTGAATATTATGCCCATTTGAAGATTTTGGGAGGTTCTTGAAATTTTCATGTTTGAAACCAATACGACTTCTCTTCAGGCTAGACTTCATAAGATCGATCGAGTTTATGGTTAGGGGGTAGATACATGATTTGTCTGGTTTGAACATGTCTAAACCTTGTTTATCAACTTGAAAGCTTACTATATGACATACGAAGACTATGTGCTTTTGTTTTTCATTCTTCTATTTTATTTTATTTTATGCCCATTTGAATCTTGGTCAAATCCTATGTTTGACCTGGATTTAAACAAGTATATAATATGAAAACGAAAAGGTAAGCATGGATCCTTCTTAGTCACTCTAAAATGAAGTGCTTTTGGGATGTTCTTGAAATTTTCATGTTTGAAACCCAAACCACTTCTCTTCATGATTGACTTCATATATAAGACAGAGTTTAAGGTTAGGGACAGATATATACATGATTTTCTAGTTTGAATATGTCTAGACCTTGTTAATCAACTTGAATGCTTACTGTATGACATAAGAATGCTATGTGCTTTGGTTTATCATTCTTTTGGTTTTTTCCTGAATTTTTATGCCCATTTGAATCTTGGTCAAATCCTAGGTTTCACAAAGATTTAAACAAGTTTAAAATCTGAAAATTAAAAGGTAAGCATGGATCCTTCTTAGTCACTCTAAAATGAAGCTTTTGGGAGGTTTTTGAAATTTCCATGTTTGAAACAAAACCACTTCTCTTCATGCTTAATTGACTTCATAAGACAGAGTTTAGAGGTTAGGGTAGATACATGATTTGTCTAGTTTGAATACGTCTAGACCTTGTTTATCAACTTGAATTCTTACTATATGACATAAGAAGGCTATGTGTGCTTTGGTTTTTCATTTTTCTGATTTTTTTTGAATTTTATGCATGCCCATTTGAATCTTGGTCAAATACTAGCTAGGTTTGACCAAGATTTAAACAAGTTTAAAACATGAAAATGAAAAGGTAAGCCTCGATCCTTCTTAGTCACTCTAAAATGAAGCTTTTGGGGGGTTTTTGAAATTTGCATGTTTGAAACCCAAAACCACTTCTCTTCATGCCTTACTTCATAAGACGGAGTTTAGGTCGTTAGGGAGTAGATACATGATTTGCCTGGTTTGAATATGTCTAGACCTTGTTTATCATCTTGAATGCTTACTATATGACAGAAGAAGACTATGTGCATTGGTATTTCATTTTTTTTTGAATTTTCATGCCCATTTCAATCTTGGTGAAATCCTAGGTTTGAGCAAGATTTAAACAAATTTAACACGTGAAAACGAATAAGCATGTATCCTTCTTAGTCACTCCAAAATGTACCAATTGATAGATGTGTTAACTTTGCTTCATGGAAAAAATAATGTCATGTAAATGAGTTAACTTGGATTTCCTACCGTTGAATCCATAGGAAACTTTGTTCTAATGCACTATAATAATCAACCGAGTTTTTACACCAACATTGCCAACAGGTCTGTCACTTACGTGTGGCGCCCATGCGTGAGGTCCCACACTTCAGTGAGCACAAGTCAAGTGCAGAGGTACGCAAACTCCAAGCCATCTTCTTTGTCAAGAGAAGACGCATCAGATGCGTTTTGGAAATCTGTGGGTCCTTCTGGATCCTTCGGTTGTCCTCTCTCACAAAAAACAACTCTCATTCTCGGCTTCGCTCAACTCGCTCGCTCGCTCGCTCGCACCTCCTGCTCACTGACAAACCCTGCACAAAAGTCAACATCATCACCCGAAAAAGGGGAGACACCATAATGCTCTCCCTTCTTCTCTCCTTCCGAGTGATCCCTCTTCCTCCGAGTTTCACTCGACGGGCACACATGTGCTGCATAGTAATAATAATAAAAAGGTAGAAAATCAACCTACGAATCTATAATTAAATACGTTAAACTAGGGTTTTGCCCAGTACTACAGATCAAGTTCATAAAAAATCCAACTACGGGGTTCGAACAACCCCATTTCTAATCCAAGATTTTTTCGACCTCATCCAAATGGCCTCAAACTATAGGGTTAATTAGCATCTAGTGCAGAATGTGTGAACATGTATGCACTATGTGTGCTATAACTTGTATGTCTTTCAAATTTGAACCAAATTTGAAATATATGAAATGGGGCTTTTGGCTTAAACGTTTGAAACCCAAAACGACTTCTTCATGCTAGGCATCATAAGACCGAGTTTAGGGTTAGGGGGTAGATACAGGATTTGTCTGTTTTGAATATGTCTATACCTTGTTTATCTACTTGAATATGCTTACTATAGATATATATGACGTAAGAAGACTATGTGCTTTGGTTTTTATTTTTTTTATTTTTCCAGAATTTTTATGCCCATTTGAATCTTGGTCAAATCCTAGGCTTGACCAATATTTAAACAAGCTTAAAACATGAAAATGAAAAGGTAAGCTTGGATCCTTCTTTGTCACTCTAAGATGAAGTTTTTGGGAGGTTTTCAAAATTTCCATGTCTGAAACCCAAAAACACTTCTCTTCATGCTTGACTTCATAAGACAAAGCTAGTTTAGGGCTTTAGGGGGTAGATACATGATTTGTCTAGTTTGAATATGTCTAGACCTTGTTTATCAACTTCAATTCTTACTATATGACATAAGAAGACTATATGTGCTAGCTTTGGTTTTTGATTTTTTGATTTTTTTGAATGTTTATGCCCATTTGAATCTTGGTCAAATCCTAGGTTTGACCAAGATTTAAACAAGTCTATAACATGAAAATGAAAAGGTAAGCCTGGATCCTTCCTAGCTAGTCATTCTAAAATGAAGTTTTTGGGGGGTTCTTGAAATCTCAATGTTTGAAACCCAAAACCACTTCTCTTCATGGTTGACTTCATAAGACATGCAGAGTTTAGGGTTAGGGGTAGATACATGATTTTCGGGTTTGAATATGTCTAGACATGCTTGTTTATCAACTTGAATGCTTACTATATGACATAAGAAGGCTATATATGTGCTTTGGTTTTTCATTTTTCTAGTTTTTTGAATGTTATATGCCCATTTGAAGATTTGGTGGTTCTTGAAATTTTCATGTTTGAAACCAATACAACTTCTCTTCATGCTAGACTTCATAAGATCGACGAGTTTATGGTTAGGGGCTAGATACATGATTTTTCTGGTTTGAACATGTCTAAACCTTGTTTACCAACTTGCAAGGCTTACTATATGACATAAGAAGACTATGTGCTTTTGTTTTTCATTCTTCTATTTTTTTTATTTTATGCCCATTTGAATCTTGGTCAAATCCTATGTTTGACCTGGATTTAAACAAGTATAAAATATGAAAACGAAAAGGTAAGCCTGGATCCTTCTTAGTCACTCTAAAATGAAGCGACTTTTGGGATGTTCTTGAAATTTTCATGTTTGAAACCCAAAACCACTTCTCTTCATGATTGCTTCATATATAAGACAGAGTTTAGGGTTAGGGCAAATATATACATGATTTTCTAGTTTGAATATGTCTAGACCTTATTTATCAACTTGAATGCTTACTATATGACATAAGAATGCTATGTGCTTTGGTTTATCATTCTTTTGGTTTTTCCTGAATTTTTATGCCCATTTGAATCTTGGTCAAATCCTAGGTTTCACAAAGATTTAAACAAGTTTAAAATCTGAAAATTAAAAGGTAAGCATGGATCCTTCTTAGTCACTCTAAAATGAAGCTTTTGGGAGGTTTTTGAAATTTCCATGTTTGAAACCCAAAACCACTTCTCTTCATGCTTGACTTCATAAGACAGAGTTTAGAGTGTTAGGGGTAGATACATGATTTGTCTAGTTTGAATATGTCTAGACCTTGTTTATCAACTTGAATTCTTACTATATGACATAAGAAGGCTATGTGCTTTGGTTTTTCATTTTTCTGGTTTTTTTGAATATTATGCCCATTTGAAGATTTTGGGAGGTTCTTGAAATTTTCATGTTTGAAACCAATACGACTTCTCTTCATGCTAGACTTCATAAGATCGATCGAGTTTATGGTTAGGGGGTAGATACATGATTTGTCTGGTTTGAACATGTCTAAACCTTGTTTATCAACTTGAAAGCTTACTATATGACATACGAAGACTATGTGCTTTTGTTTTTCATTCTTCTATTTTATTTTATTTTATGCCCATTTGAATCTTGGTCAAATCCTATGTTTGACCTGGATTTAAACAAGTATATAATATGAAAACGAAAAGGTAAGCATGGATCCTTCTTAGTCACTCTAAAATGAAGCGGCTTTTGGGATGTTCTTGAAATTTTCATGTTTGAAACCCAAACCACTTCTCTTCATGATTGACTTCATATATAAGACAGAGTTTAAGGTTAGGGACAGATATATACATGATTTTCTAGTTTGAATATGTCTAGACCTTGTTAATCAACTTGAATGCTTACTGTATGACATAAGAATGCTATGTGCTTTGGTTTATCAATCTTTTGGTTTTTTCCTGAATTTTTATGCCCATTTGAATCTTGGTCAAATCCTAGGTTTCACAAAGATTTAAACAAGTTTAAAATCTGAAAATTAAAAGGTAAGCATGGATCCTTCTTAGTCACTCTAAAATGAAGCTTTTGGGAGGTTTTTGAAATTTCCATGTTTGAAACCCAAAACCACTTCTCTTCATGCTTAATTGACTTCATAAGACAGAGTTTAGAGTGTTAGGGGTAGATACATGATTTGTCTAGTTTGAATACGTCTAGACCTTGTTTATCAACTTGAATTCTTACTATATGACATAAGAAGGCTATGTGCTTTGGTTTTTCATTTTTCTGATTTTTTTTGAATTTTATGCATGCCCATTTGAATCTTGGTCAAATACTAGCTAGGTTTGACCAAGATTTAAACAAGTTTAAAACATGAAAATGAAAAGGTAAGCCTCGATCCTTCTTAGTCACTCTAAAATGAAGCTTTTGGGGGTTTTTGAAATTTGCATGTTTGAAACCCAAAACCACTTCTCTTCATGCTTACTTCATAAGACGGAGTTTAGGGTTAGGGAGTAGATACATGATTTGCCTGGTTTGAATATGTCTAGACCTTGTTTATCATCTTGAATGCTTACTATATGACAGAAGAAGACTATGTGCATTGGTATTTCATTTTTTTTTTGAATTTTCATGCCCATTTCAATCTTGGTGAAATCCTAGGTTTGAGCAAGATTTAAACAAATTTAACACGTGAAAACGAGTAAGCATGGATCCTTCTTAGTCACTCCAAAATGTACCAATTGATAGATGTGTTAACTTTGCTTCATGGAAAAAATAATGTCATGTAAATGAGTTAACTTGGATTTCCTACCGTTGAATCCATAGGAAACTTTGTTCTAATGCACTATAATAATCAACCGAGTTTTTACACCAACATTGCCAACAGGTCTGTCACTTACGTGGCGCCCATGCGTGAGGTCCCACACTTCAGTGAGCACAAGTCAAGTGCAGTAGGTACGCAAACTCCAAGCCATCTTCTTTGTCAAGAGAAGACGCATCAGGATGCGTATTGGAAGTCTGTGGGTCCTTCTGGATCCTTCGGTTGTCCCTCTCACAAAAAACAAATCTCTCTCATTCTCGGCCTCGCTCGACTCGCTCGCTCGCTCGCACCTCCTGCTCACTGACAAACCCTGCACAAAAGTCAACATCATCACCCGAAAAGGGGAGACACCATAATGCTCCCTTCTCTCTCCTTCCGAGTGATCCCTCTTCCTCCGAGTTTCACTCGACGGGCAAACACACATGTGCTGCATAATAATAATAAAAAGGTAGAAAAATCAACCTACGAATCTATAATTAAATACGTTAAACTAGGGTTTTGCCCAGTACTACAGATCAAGTTCATAAAAAATCCAACTACGGGGTTCGAACAACCCCATTTCTAATCCAAGATTTTTTCGACCTCATCCAAATGGCCTCAAACTATAGGGTTAATTAGCATCTAGTGCAGAATGTGTGAACATGTATGCACTATGTGTGCTATAACTTGTGTGTCTTTCAAATTTGAACCAAATTTGAAATATATGAAATGGGGCTTTTGGTTTAAACGTTTGAAACCCAAAACGACTTCTCTTCATGCTAGGCATCATAAGACCGAGTTTAGGGTTAGGGGGTAGATACATGATTTGTCTGTTTTGAATATGTCATACCTTGTTTATCTACTTGAATATGCTTACTATAGATATATATGACGTAAGAAGACTATGTGCTTTGTTTTTATTTTTTATTTTTCCAGAATTTTTATGCCCATTTGAATCTTGGTCAAATCCTAGGTTTGACCAATATTTAAACAAGCTTAAAACATGAAAATGAAAAGGTAAGCTTGGATCCTTCTTTGTCACTCTAAGATGAAGTTTTGGGAGGTTTTCAAAATTTCCATGTCTGAAACCCAAAAACACTTCTCTTCATGCTTGACTTCATAAGACAAAGCTAGTTTAGGGCTTTAGGGGTAGATACATGATTTGTCTAGTTTGAATATGTCTAGACCTTGTTTATCAACTTCAATTCTTACTATATGACATAAGAAGACTATATGTGCTTTGGTTTTTGATTTTTTGATTTTTTTGAATGTTTATGCCCATTTGAATCTTGGTCAAATCCTAGGTTTGACCAAGATTTAAACAAGTCTATAACATGAAAATGAAAAGGTAAGCATGGATCCTTCCTAGCTAGTCATTCTAAAATGAAGCTTTTGGGGGGTTCTTGAAATCTCAATGTTTGAAACCCAAAACCACTTCTCTTCATGGTTGACTTCATAAGACATGCAGAGTTTAGGGTTAGGGGTAGATACATGATTTGTCGGGTTTGAATATGTCTAGACATGCTTGTTTATCAACTTGAATGCTTACTATATGACATAAGAAGGCTATATATGTGCTTTGGTTTTTCATTTTTCTAGTTTTTTGAATGTTATATGCCCATTTGAAGATTTTGGGTGGTTCTTGAAATTTTCATGTTTGAAACCAATACGACTTCTCTTCATGCTAGACTTCATAAGATCGATCGAGTTTATGGTTAGGGGCTAGATACATGATTTGTCTGGTTTGAACATGTCTAAACCTTGTTTACCAACTTGCAAGGCTTACTATATGACATAAGAAGACTATGTGCTTTTGTTTTTCATTCTTCTATTTTTTATTTTATGCCCATTTGAATCTTGGTCAAATCCTATGTTTGACCTGGATTTAAACAAGTATAAAATATGAAAACGAAAAGGTAAGCCTGGATCCTTCTTAGTCACTCTAAAATGAAGCGACTTTTGGGATGTTCTTGAAATTTTCATGTTTGAAACCCAAAACCACTTCTCTTCATGATTGCTTCATATATAAGACAGAGTTTAGGGTTAGGGGCAGATATATACATGATTTTCTAGTTTGAATATGTCTAGACCTTATTTATCAACTTGAATGCTTACTATATGACATAAGAATGCTATGTGCTTTGGTTTATCATTCTTTTGGTTTTTTCCTGAATTTTTATGCCCATTTGAATCTTGGTCAAATCCTAGGTTTCACAAAGATTTAAAAAAGTTTAAAATCTGAAAATTAAAAGGTAAGCATGGATCCTTCTTAGTCACTCTAAATGAAGCTTTTGGGAGGTTTTTGAAATTTCCATGTTTGAAACCCAAAACCACTTCTCTTTCATGCTTGACTTCATAAGACATAGTTTAGGGTTAGGGGTAGATACATGATTTGTCTAGTTTGAATATGTCTAGACCTTGTTTATCAACTTGAATTCTTACTATATGACATAAGAAGCTATGTGCTTTGGTTTTTCTTTTTTTTTTGAATATTATGCCCATTTGAAGATTTTGGGAGGTTCTTGAAATTTTCATGTTTGAAACCAATACGACTTCTCTTCAGGCTAGACTTCATAAGATCGATCGAGTTTATGGTTAGGGGGTAGATACATGATTTGTCTGGTTTGAATATGTCTAAACCTTGTTTATCAACTTGAAAGCTTACTATATGACATACGAAGACTATGTGCTTTTGTTTTTCATTCTTCTATTTTATTTTATTTTATGCCCATTTGAATCTTGGTCAAATCCTATGTTTGACCTGGATTTAAACAAGTATATAATATGAAAACGAAAAGGTAAGCATGGATCCTTCTTAGTCACTCTAAAATGAAGCGCTTTTGGGATGTTCTTGAAATTTTCATGTTTGAAACCCAAACCACTTCTCTTCATGATTGACTTCATATATAAGACATAGTTTAAGGTTAGGGACAGATATATACATGATTTTCTAGTTTGAATATGTCTAGACCTTGTTAATCAACTTGAATGCTTACTGTATGACATAAGAATGCTATGTGCTTTGGTTTATCATTCTTTTGGTTTTTTCCTGAATTTTTATGCCCATTTGAATCTTGGTCAAATCCTAGGTTTCACAAAGATTTAAACAAGTTTAAAATCTAAAAATTAAAAGGTAAGCATGGATCCTTCTTAGTCACTCTAAAATGAAGCTTTTGGGAGGTTTTTTGAAATTTCCATGTTTGAAACCCAAAACCACTTCTCTTCATGCTTGACTTCATAAGACATAGTTTAGAGTGTTAGGGGTAGATACATGATTTGTCTAGTTTGAATATGTCTAGACCTTGTTTATCAACTTGAATTCTTACTATATGACATAAGAAGGCTATGTGCTTTGGTTTTTCATTTTTCTGGTTTTTTTGAATTTTATGCCCATTTGAAGATTTTGGGTGGTTCTTGAAATTTTCATGTTTTGAAACCAATACGACTTCTTCTTCATGCTAGACTTCATAAGATCGACCTAGCTTATGGTTAGGGGCTTAGATATGATTTGTTCTGCTTGAACATGTTCAAACCTTTGTTTATCAACTTGAAAGCTTACTATATGACATACGTAAGACTATGTGCTTGTTTTTCATTCTATTTTTTTATTTATGTCTATTTGAAATCTTATCAAATCCTATGTTTGACCTGGATTTAAACAAGTATATAATATGAAAACTAAAAGGTAAGCAGATCCTTCTTAGTCACTCTTAAATGAAGCTTTTTTTTGAGATGTTCTTGAAATTTTCATGTTTGAACCCAAACCACTTCTTCATGATTTGACTTCATATATAAGTATTTAGCTTGATGTTAGGGACAGATATATATGATTTTCATTTAATATGTCAGACCTTGTTAATCAACTTGAATGTTTACAGATGACATAAGAATGCTATGTGTTGGTTTATCATTCTTTTGGCTTTTTCCTGATTTTTTATGCCCATTTGAATCTTGGTCAAATCCTCTAGGTTTCCACAAAGATTTAAACAAGTTTAAAATCTTAAAATTAAAAGGTAAGCATGGATCCTTTTTAACTCTAAATGAAGCTTTTGGGAGGTTTTGAAATTTGATGTTTGAAACTCCAAAACCACTTCTTCATGCTTGACTGCAAGACAGAGTTTAGTGTTAGGTGAGATACATGATTTTTCAGTTTTAAAGATGTCTAGACCTTGTTTATCAACTTGGATTTTTACTATATGACATAAGAAGGCTATGTGCTTTGGTTTTCATTTTCTGTTTTTTTTGAATTTTATGCCCATTTGAATCTTGGTCAAATACTAGCTAGGTTTAAAACATGAAATTTAGCCCCCAAAAATTGTACATATATGGATTCACTTTGAGATAATTCATGAAACTTTGGAAATGGCCATCTCGTGTCATGTTTCCCCACAAATGAGAATTGGATTAATTGGTGGCAGACAAGTAAACACACATTTATGTGCGACAACCCAAAATGCACATATTTTGCAAAGTTTTCATGCGTGCATGAAAAGTTGCAAATATATACATAAAATGGGCCATGATTCAAAAGTTTGACATGGTTCTTGTGTAGTAGTAGTACCAAAGCTCACACGTGGGAAGAAATTAAGATGGTCGAATTCCAACATATATGTTGCCACACTTTTTTGAAGGGCTCTTTTCTAAAACATTGGTATGGCATGTCTGCTATTTTCCCTAGCTATATAGAAAAATGATGAACAATCCATGATTTCCGATTGCCGTTTTTGAACCACCTTTGGCTTGATTTCAAATTTAGGTCAAAATCATGGGGGGGGGTAGGGGACAAGATCGTGTTTCTTTGGCTTGATTTGCAAGTTTTTTGGGGTCCCACAAATTTAGGGTAGCATCACAAGGTTTTTTTTCTAAATTTTTCGACACTTAGAATTCAAATATTATGAAGTGGTATCATGGTATCATGTAAGGGATGGTATCACTAGATATTTTCCCCCTATCCGGGAAGTGATGTTGACTGGCACGCAAGGTTTTTCAGTGCTGCAAACCTGCAGTGCGGCGATTTTGACAGAAATAACCCTTTTGGCAAAGAAAATTACGGACTGACCCTCTGAGCAATCTATTTCACTGGACTAACCTTTTTGTGTGGCTTTCTGTGTTTTTCTTCGCCAAAAGGATTACTTTTGTCAAAATCGCCCCCCTGCAGTGCAGGCTACGCGCCCGTCTAATATTCTTTTTTTTTCAATGACAAAAGGGGGGAGAGAGAGAGAGTCTTGACGACGTGTCTTCACTTGACAAAGAAGATTGTTGGAAGTTTGCCTACCTACCGCATATGATTTGTGCTCACTAAAGTGTGGGACCTGCACGCATATGGGACCCTGCAGCCCTCTGAGGGCAGTCCGTGTGAGACGCAAAATAGGGTTTTTAGTTTAGTAAGGCAAAAAAATTAAGCCTTGGAGGGCCGAGGCGGGGCGGCCGTCCGCCATTTTATACCTTTTACGCCTGATACGTCTCCAACGTATCGATAATTTCTTATGTTCCATGCCACATTATTGATGTTATCTACATGTTTATACACATTATATGTCGTATTTACGCATTTTATGGAACTAACCTATTAACAAGATGCCGGAGTGCCAGTTCCTGTTGGTTTCAGAAATCTTAGTAACGAAATATTCTCGAATTGGACGAAATCAACGCCCAAAGTTCCTATTTTGCCCTAAGCATCCAACACTCCGGGAGAGTCACAGAGGGGTCCTGGGGCCTGTGACATGGTGGCTGCCCAGGCCCCGCCGCGCTAATCTTCATGGTCTCGCCGCTCATGACCTCTCCCGCGCGCCGCCTATTTAAAGCCCTGCATCGAAACCCACGCGAGGAAGCCACGATACGAGAAGTTCCAGAGCGCCGCCACCGCAAGCCAAGATCCGGGGGACAAGAGTCTCTCGTTCGGCACCCTGCCGGAGCGGGGAAGTGCCCCCGGAAGGCTTCTCCATCGACACCGCTGCCATCTCCACCGCCATCTTCACCGCCATCGATGTTCCCATGATGAGGAGGGAGTAGTTCTCCCCTGGGGCTGAGGGCTCTACCGTAGCTATGTGGTTAATCTCTCTCTCGTACTTCATACAATGATCTCATGAGCTGGCTCATGATTGAGATCCATATGATGAGCTTTGTATCGCTACCAGTTGTGTGCTACTCATGTGACGTTATTAAAGTAGTTCTATTCCTCCTACTTGGTGTAAAGGTGATTAGTGTGTGCACCTGTGGTTCTTGTCGTAGGCTATGATCACGATCTCTGTAGATTGTGGAGTTAATTATCATTATGATAGTATTGATGGGATCTATTCCTCCTTCATAGTGTGCACTATGTTAGTTCTTGGTTTATTTTGCAATGATCTATTATGCTCTAAGGTTACTTAAATATGAACATTGAATTGTGGAGCTTGTTAACTCCGGCATTGAGGGTTCGTGTAATCCTACGCAATGATGTTCATTATCAAACAAGAGTGTATGTAGCACATTTGAGAAGAAGTATTTATTATGCGATCAATGTTGAGAGTGTCCACTAGTGAGCATGATCCCAGGCCTTGTTTCCACATCAAAACACTGCCATTTTCACTGCTCACAGCATGTTTACTCGCTGCCATATTTTATCCAGATTACTACTACCACTCATATACATCCATATTACTTGTATTTCACTATCTCTTCGCCGGACTAGTGCACCTATACACCTGACAAGTGTATTTGGTGTGTTGGGGACACAAGAGACTTCCTTTGTGATTACATGGTTGCTTGAGAGGGATATCTTTAACCTCTTCCTCCCGAGTTCGATAAACCTTGGGTAATCCATTTAAGGGAAACTATTACTGTTTCTACAAACCTTCCACTTGGAGGCCCAACATCGTTTCTTACAAGAATAGAAGCACCAGACATCAAGCACTTTCGGCGCTGCTGTCGGAGGAAAGGTAAAAGGCACTCATACTCCGGTTCCGTGTCGCATTTTTCTCGGGCGCCATTGTGTGTGTGTCAAGCTATTTCCTTTAGATCAGAATTGCATCTTTGTTTTTGTTTTTATTTTTCACTAGTTAGGCATAAGGAAAACAACAAAAAAATTAGTGAGCTTTTTAATATTTCGACACATTACGGATGGTTTGATGCGAAAATTAAAAAAACCTATGGAACCTTATTTACATGATAGTAGCAATGTTATTAGTATGAATGCAATTACTGCTAATGCTATGAAGAAGTCTAAGCTTGGGGAAGCTGGTTTACCTAAAAATAATCTTTTTAGCTCCTCCGCTTTGGAAGAAATATTTTGTTCTGATAATGCTTATCTCCCATGGCGCTTATACAATTTAATGATGTCATATTTTAACCACCTGCTGAAAGTATTCCGTAATAAAATACCTATGGAAATTATTGAACGTGGTTATGGATAACCGCTATGAAGGGATGGAACTGTTCCCTGGAAATCATTTACTGTTTTTGCATGAATTATGCGGGTTATTCAAGTGTGCGGGTATCTCTATGGATGAAGTGAAGAAGAAACTATTCTCTATGTCGTTGTCTGGTAAAGCGGCGCATTGGTATAAACTGCTGAAGGACGGGCGCTCTCTTGATTGGAAGGATATTGTGCCTCTATTTTATTCCAAGTTCTATCCTCCAAGTGAAATTCACAAAGATCGAAACCATATATATAATTTTTGGCCTCATGATGGAGAGAGTATTGCCCAAGCATGGGAGAGATTGAAGACTTCAATGCTCAAATGCCCCAATCATGAGCTTCCAGGTAATATCATCATTGATAATTTCTATGCAAGACTTTCTTTTCAAGATAAGACTTTGCTGGACTACTTGTTCTGGATCATTCACGAGCAATAAAGAAGAGTTTAAAAGGAACCTTCTTGATCGGATTAAGGAGAACGCTGAAGATTGGGAGAACGACAAAGGTAAAGAGTCAGGTATAAATTATGATTATGAATGCATTGAAACTTTCATGGATAGTGATAAATTTCGAAATATGAGCTACTTATGGTCTTGACTCTCAAGTTGCTGCAAATCTTTATAAAGCTTTTGCCTCTCATTTTGAATTGCCTAGGAAGAATTTTGATAAGTATCATGAACCTTTTAAAGACGCTTGCATGAAGAATGAAATTGTTGTTAATGATTGCAATAAGCATGCTCAAACTCCTAAGAATGCTATTTCCTATAAGCATGTTAATTTTTGTGGAATACATAGACCTTGTGGAATTAATCGAAGATGAATATTGTATCCATCATAGAAATGAAAAAACTAGAAAGTGGTCTAGAGCTCTAGATGATCTTGGAGAAAAAGTGTGTGCCCTCTATCCTTTTATTTGTGAACTTTGCCATAGAGTTGGTCATTTTAATTTTCAATGTTCCTCCAATGATAATTCAAACCCCATGAGTGCTGCAAATTTGTATTGTGATGATGAAATTATTCCTAATCAGCATGATGAACTTACTTTATTTTTGAAGTGTGAAGAGTTATCAAGAAAATTTCTTTGTTAAATATTAATGATCTTGATATTGATGATGTCCTGCATGGTTGTCTTTCTTATTGCATTGATAATAGCCATACAAATACTTACATACAAAATATTTTAGAAGATGACACCTTGCCAAAATATGATAGGACCGCTGTGTGTTTTCAATTAATTAATGAAAAGGAGGGATCCTCCCAAGTTTCTTCTATTGTTTCTAAAAGAAAATCAGGTTATGCGGACAAGCCACCATTCAAGCCTCTTCCTCCTAAAGAGGGAACGAGAGAAGGAGAAGAAGAAGTTGTTAAGGAACGAAGAAGAAGAAGAAGAAGAAGAAGAAGGAGAATAAAAGAAAGAGGTAACGGGTATCCCCGCGTGAATGAGATAATGCTAGGTAAATCAGAAGTATGTTGTCTTCACGATTATTATGATAATGAACTGGTAATGATGAATCTTCCTATACCCTTACATACACTATGATCATGATTTGGATGAGCACACTGCCTTTGATATTGAAAATCTCTTTGGTACTGATTATGAAATTAATGATGATAGCATTATTCATGTCCCCTTAAACGATGATATTGAAAGCTCTAAGCTTGGGGATGTTGTGCTTGAAGATCCTGTATTTGAGACATCTACTTTTAGTGAAAATGATGATATTACATATTCAGGTTTAGATAATTGCTATAGAGATGTATATGACACATGCTACAATTATCCTTATGAAACTTGTCATAGTTATGATGGGCTTGCCAAAAACAATTCTTTTAATATGCAACTTGTTTACCATGTTCAAATTCTTGATAATAATCTTGCTCCAATTACTATTAATGAGAATAATTCTTCTTATGCCAAAATTAATGATACTTCTATGCATATGAACCATGATAAGAATGTTTTAAGTGACGGGTATATTGTGGATTTCATCAATGATGCTACTGAAAGTTATTATGAGAGAGGGAAATATGGTTATATGCATCTTAATAATATTAAGTTTCCTCTCTTTATGTTGAGAATCTTTAAGTACTTCCGTTTTATTCTCTCATGCTTGTCACTTTGCTCTTCATGAATTCATTTGTGTATAAGATTCTTTTGCATAGGAAGCATGTTAGGCTCAAATGTGTTTTGAATTGCCTCTTGAAGCTCTCTTTTGCTTCAAATACTATTTCTTGCGGGTGCATCACCAAAATTGCTGACATCTTAATGGCTATAAAGAAAGAACTTCTTGGGAGATAACCCATGTGTTATTTTTCTACAGTACTTTGTTTTATATTTGTGTCTTGGAAGTTGTTTATTACTGTAGCAACCTCTCTTCTTATCATGTTTTTGTGCCAGGTATCAAAGTTGATGTTACATTTGGGATCGCTGCGAGAAAACAGCATTGCTGTCTGTCACGAATCTGGGCACAATTCTCTGTAGAAAATTGAAAATCTGCCAATTTACGAGCGTGATCCTCAGATATGTACGCAACTTTATTAGTTTTGAGTTTTTCCATTTGAGCAAGTCTGGTGCCATTTCTAAATTCTTCTTTACGGACTGTTCTGTTTTTGACACATTCTGCCTTTTATTTCGCATTACTTCTTTGCTATGTTTGATTTATTTCTTTGATCCACTAATGTCCAGTAGCATTATGCAATGTCCAGAAGTGAAAATAATGATTGTGTCACCAGAATGAGTGAATTAATTGTTAACCCTCTAATGAGTTTGCATGAAGTTTGGTGTGAAGGAAGTTTTCATGGGTCAAGAGAGGAGAATGATATACTATGATCAAGAGGGGTGAAAAGTTTAAGCTTGGGGATGCCCTGGTTCACCCTGCATATTTCAAGAAGACTCAAGCATCTATGCTTGGCAAGACATCCCCTTCTTCATCGACAAAGTATCAGGTTCCTTCTCTTGAAACTATATTTTTATTCAGTCACATCTTGTGTTTTACTTGGAGCGTCTGTGTGCTTTTATTTTTGTTTTTGTTTTGTTATCTTAGTTCTCTGAATAAGTTCATCCTTTGTGTGGGAGAGAGAGACACGCTCCGCTTGTTCTCGGATGAACACATGTGTTCTTAGTTTTTAATTTTCATGGCGAAGGTTGAAAACTGCTTCGCTAATTGTTATATGGTTGGAAACTGGAAAATGCTACATGAAGTAATTGGTATAATGTCTTGAATAATGTGGAACTTGGCAATTGTTGTGCTCATATAGATCTTGCTAGCTCTTGCATCATGTACCTGTACCCATT